>OMLB01061151.1:0-10016 GCA_900302555.1 Myripristis jacobus
ATATATATATAGAGAGAGAGAGAGAGAGAGAGAGAGAGAGAGAGAGAGAGAATTACCATAAAATTGCAAGAGAATCACAAAAAAGACAAGAGAATTAGCAAAGAATTAGTAAAAAGTTATATGGAATTGGCCCTTAAAATTTGGAAGAAAAAGAAGCCCCACAAAATTAGCCAAAATTAGCATATACAAAGTACAGTAATAACAGCCAATAAATAAATAAATAAGTAATAGAAATTGAAAAAATTACACCATAACTATATGTATTGTTGGGTTATTTATCAAATTTGTTTAACACCATGAGGAAAACTGCTCAACATGTGCACAAAAGCTGCTCTCAGCTGCCTCCAACAGAGCCACAGCAGCTGCAGCATCTGCAGGCTGGACAGTGAAGCTCTCAGCTAATTTCTCTCAACTAGTTTTTTTCTCATACATTTACCACTTTAATCTCCAAATTTGTCAGTTTTTTCTCATAAATTTACCACTTTAAAACATCACACCAATTCATCACACACATTTTTTCATGTGAATGTACGATTTAAAATCAAAAATTCACCCTACCTCTCTCCCCAGCCCCCGGCTCTGCAATTTTGTTTTCTCCCTGCAGTGGCCCCAGCACGCCGTCATGTGTTTGTGATGGTCTATATAAATAAATGAACTTGACTTAAGTCAATCCTTTCCTCATAATAAAGGATTATATGTGAGTGGAAGCCATCCACCTGCGACTGGCAGCAGCCTGCGCTGAGCTGCTGTGGGCAGCAGTGTGTGCTCTGAGCCGGGTCACTGCTCCATTTCCAGCACAATCCCAGATCCTCCAGTCATCGCTTCCTGACCCTGCGTCTTAACTGGGCCAAGACTGGAAAGTGTGCACAGGTAGAGGTGACTAATCCTAATCCACACAGTTTTAATCTGTCGTGAGAGCAAGCCGTGGACACAGTGTACCTGTGCAGAGTCAGCTCTGAGCTGGTGTCTGAGCCGGTGTCTCTGTTGGCAGCACCAAGGTCGAGTCAGCACAACGCTGCATGTCTCTCCGGTCAACCGAGATTTTTATAGATTTCTTTCTGTTTTCTTTGTCATATGTGCATATTGCTTATGCTTTTGAAACTTGAGCAAATTGACTTCATTTTTTTCAGTGTTATGCATTCAAAATTAAAGAAAATTGCAATAAAATTACCACAAAATTAGCCAAAAGTGAAATTACTATGAAATTGCCACAAAAACAAAAATGAGAAAAATATTAAGTACTCACCAAAAAAAATTAGAAATATGAAATTACAAATTGCTAAAAAAACAAAACAAAACACATTACTAAGAAATTATAAGAAAATGACCAGAAATTTAGAGCAACATACAAGAAAATTACCATAAAATTAGCAAAAGAATCAGTAATAAAAAAATACCAGAAAACTGTAAAATTACAAAAACAGTTACAAAAACATAAAAAAGAAATTTATGAAAAATAGGCTACTTTATGAAAAGATATGAAAAATACAAAAATAATTTAACGAAATAAGATCCCCCAAAATATTTAAAAGGAACAAGAAATAAAAGTGGATCATAAGCATGCAAAGCTTCATATCTGCATCAAATAACCAAATAAAAGAGTGCATTGAGACAAACTGCGAAACGCACCTCTGGCATCGTAGCGTAACCACAATCAAGATCAAATACTGCCAAGAAATGTGAGCAACAAAAAATCTGGTAGGCTCTCTCTTTCTCGCACGCATACATCAGGCCCAGATTAACAGTATGGTGCCCTTATTACTAAAGTACAGCTCTGTTATTGTTCTTTTGTTTTCAGAAACAGAAAGTAAAGGAACGAAAACGCAATTGTGATTTGATATTCAATCAAAAAACACAAACGAAAAGGCATTTTTGTTTTACTGGTCTGAAACAGCAGGCACAAAAATCTAAAGGATTTTTCCTTTTCCATCCTTAGTAAAATGGTCTTTGAAAATATTTTCCATCAGAAATGAACTGTTCCAGCACTGATTATTTGACTAGTGTGATGCTCAGTTCCATGCTTGAATACAGTACACTTCCCCTGCTCTGGCACGGTTGGAGGGGGTGTGCTCCAGTATGGTATGGGCGCTCACGCACGAGCACATGCACGGTCACGCACGCAGCGTGAGAACGTGGATACGACTTAAATCATACCGTCGTCCTGCCTCCGCAAAATCGTTTAATGCGAATGAATTGCGCAATCAATAATCAACCAATAATAATAATCAACCAGATCTGGCAGACCTGACCGGGTGGCCGTGCACACCGTGCAGTGCCGCGGCCGGCCCACCTGATCTAGCAGCAGGAGGCGCGGTGCTGGCTCGGTGCCGGCCGGCAGACTGTCACATATAGCAGCCAGCTGACATGCTGCTCCGGCTGTCGGTTGGATGAAGACGGAGGAAGTTAACTCCGAAACTGTCAAGGTAAATAAACAATCCTTAAAAGAAACAAAAATGTCTTTTAGTTAAAAGGAAGACATGATGAACATATTTGAACTATATACGCTACATATTTTTCTTACCTTGACGCAGAATTAGCGTCTTCCCTTTTCTAGTTGAAAGTTCATAACCCGCCAAATGTTGACAAAAGCACCCCAATTTTTAACTACCCGCCCAAAATTGAAGGAAAACTGCCCAATCTGGCAACCCTGCCTGGCAACCCTGATCTTTCTGGGTGTTGATAACAGGAAATGTACACCAGTGATAAACAGTGATTCAAGCAAAACTATCATCTGTGTGCACTCAGTGGTTGTGTGTGCATTATAGTTTTGGAAAGCGACACTTGTAAAATGATGCTAAAGCTTGTTTGAGTGGATTAAAGCAGTTATTTTTCAGACTGTTAGCTGGGGGGAAGTCCAGCTCAGTGGCAGGAGGCTAACAGTTAGCATGTGGAGCATTCAGCCAGTTTCCAGCTCTGGCTGTGTTCCAAAACCACATGGGATTATTTGACATGTGCAAATTCTAGTTCAGTGAAAATGCTAATTCCACTCTATGACTTTGTGTGATCAAAGTTTCAATCATGTGAAAATAGCACTTTGTTTTCTTTTGATTTTTGTTGTAAGCACACCTGCTGGCCACACTGTCTAAGTGCAGTGCAGAAACAACCCAGCAATGATGGAGGAAAGACACAGGCTTTCAAATATTCACACCATAAATCAGTGCCCAAGCAGCAGATTTTGGGATAAATAGTGTGAATGCAGTTAGTTTTCATGTATGTTTTCCTTTCATAATAAGCCTTTCTCTTTTTTCTTTTTTTCTATGGAAGCAGCGACCACTCCCAGTCAGGAAGGCAACAACTGCTGACAGTTTTACAGCACTTCTTAAAATTCACCTGCCTGCACTTGATTACAGTCCATTTTTGCTTTTATTACACTATAGTATCTTTTGCCATGTTTTATACAATCTTTTTAATAGTATTCTTATACTGTCTTACACAGTTTTTTTAAACTGTATTTATGTTATCTTTTTAATTCTATTTTAGTAATTTTTTTGTGATTTTGTTGTTGTTACTTGTTTTGAAGTCCTTTGGGACAGTTCTGTGATGAAAGAGCTATATAAATAAAACTGACTTGTCTTATATAAAGCACATAACAAACATGTTATTTGAGGGATACATAAAACAGCTTTTTTTTTTCCAAAATAGGTGTTGCTATTCTTACTGCCATGTTATTCTGTTGAGATGTAAATGTATTTGTCCCATTCTTTGTGGACTTACGCTTCTTAAACGTTTTGCCTTAAATGTGAGTATTCAGTAGAAAATTGTCACATGTGACACAATTATCACAATATATTATACAAACTAATCTGAATAACCTGAATCAACATATCTGCTGGGGCGTGCGGCGGCTGAGGTTTAGGCCGGTATCAGGGTTTGGTTGAACATCAGTTGCATCTGTACTCTGTGAATGTTCATCAGCGGTACACACAGTTCAGTACATGGTGTCCCGGCACATTTACAGCTCTTTGTCCCAAGCCTGGAAAGTTATGTCTAACAGCAATATGGAAACACGTCCCATCAGCGGCATGGTGAACACACAGCAGCATATGGGGAGTAGCGCTGCCCTCTATGTGTCATTACTGGAAAGTGCTGTACCTTTTCTCTGCTTTTGTGGGACTGAGGAGTTATTATGAGGTTTAGGAGTTTATTAGGATCCCCATTAGTCTTCACTGAGGTGAAGACTATTCTTCCTGGGGTCCACATTAATGAGGTAATGAGATTAGATATGAAATATAAGCCCCAGAGTGAGACTGATTACAATATATTGATCTTTTATGAAAAATACAACAACACACTGGAACTGTTTGGGGATCTCCTGACCTACAATGACACATCAAAGAAAGCATGAGGATCTATAGTTTATTATGACAAGTAGTAGCAGATGTAGGATTGGTAGAATAAGTAACAGCAGTAGTAGAAGTAGACCACATTGAGTGTCATTAACCCTAAATACAATGACCGCACCTGGAACTGATTGTTATCTAGTTTGAACACTGTCTGTGATTTAGTTAACCCTTTTAATGCCAGAGCAAATTCACTTGATTTCTTTCTAAAACACAGGGGAAAGGGTAATGAGCAAACTAGCAAGAAATGATCTGACAAATAGCAAGGCATTACAAAAAAAATTATGAGAAAATGACCAGAGATTTCAAAAAAAAAAAAAAAAAAAATTGTAAGAATTTACAAAAACAAACCGTGCACCTTGAAGAGACATATTTCATACCATATTTGTTTAATCTGTTAGTGTCTCATATTTCTTTACAAGACATCCTGAGCTGAATGCATTGTTGAAGTACACATAGCCGTGAAGTGAGTAATTAATTTTAGACTGCCCCCTGGTGTCACACACTGAGCTGTACAGCCTCACCACAGCCCACGATGCCAGCCACACCCTCAGCCTCAGCCGGGGGTCCTCAGCCAGGGGTCCTCAGCTGGTGGTGCTTCAGGAGCCACATTTGTCCTAAGACATTAAATGAGGAGCTGCACACTGGCCACTTAAAGAGCTGCTCAGTGTGATTTAGCAAAATGAGAAGTGCAGTAAACCAGAATACATCCATGCACTGTGAAGCCTCTGAGAGCTCAGTGACACACCCTTTAGTCTCCGATACCCTTTCAAAAATATTTCAGAAACACTACATTGGCCTATATGAAGATCCAGGTTTTTCATTTTTTATGATTTAACAATTTGTGTGTGTTGGAAAACATTCAAAGTTTTTGCAATTTTCTGGACTGACTGACCTTCAGTTCTTAAAGTAATGATGGACTGTTGTTTCTCTTTACTTAGCTGATTGGTTCTTGCCATAATATAAATTCTCACAGTTGTCAAATAGAGCTGTCAGGGTTGTGTACCAACCTGACTTCTGCACAACACAACTGATGGTCCCGACCCCATTAAGAAGGCAAGAAATTCCACAAATGGACCCTGACAAGGCACACCTGTGAAAAGTGAAAACCATTTCAGATGACTACATCATGAAGCTGATTGAGAGAAGGCCAAGGGTTTGCAGCGCTGTCAACAAAGCAAAGTGTGGCTACTTTGAGGAATCTAAAATATAAAACATATTTAGAGTTATTTAACAATTTTGTCTTTGCTACATAATTCCATATATCTTGCTTCATATATTTGATGTCTTCAGTATGTATCTACAATGTAGAAAGTAGTAAAAATAAAGAAGAAACATTGAATGAGAAGGTGTGTCCAAGCTTTTGACTGGTAGTGTACATCAATAAAAGCTTGTGTTAGGCACCATGTGCGCTCGGTGCTTCAAAGTGAGCCAGGCTTGCTGTGTGAAGCAACACTTTCAAATATACATAATAATCATTGTTTCAAACAATCATTCATTTTGACTAAGCAGCTCAACATGGAAAAATAAGCCTTTTTAGTTAACATGAAACTGGTTCCCTTCCAGTTCGCAAACTTAATTTTGGTCCGTTCTGAGCATTTCCACCAAAAGTAAATTGGTTCGGAACCCAAAATGTTGGTTCTTGGTTAGAACTGAAAACAAGAAGGACCTAAGGTGGGCGAGTATTATTCTGCAGGGAAAGACTGAGACAACAGAGAAATCAAAGAGCAGGCAGAGGTCTGCTGAAGAAACAAAACTAATGCTTTCAGTTTTTTTTAGACAGTTATTTTTCAAAATGTTAGGAGCAGGAGGCAGGAGGCTAACAGTTAGCTTTTGGAGCATCCAGCCAGTATCCAGCACTCAGTAACAATGAGAGGAAGATAGCACCACTACTGTGCTACAGAACAGCTGGGGGGAAGTGAAATAATATCACATTTTTCAAAATCAGTGAACTATTCCTTTAAGTTTTACATTGAATGCAAAGCTGGGATTGAGTACGAAGCTACTGGTCTGTAACATGGCCAAAAACAGAGCTAATCATTATATCATTTATAACATATCCACACAGATATGTTCATGCCTACGTGTCATACATACCGTGATTAGCCAGAGCACTTCCATCATTGTAGTCATTAATGAGATTTCGATTTCTGAGGCAGTGCTTTAATAGAAAAAGGCTTGACAACCAAGTCCTGCCCCCATGACAAAAGCTGTGTTTTCTGACTGGATGTATACATGACTTTATGTACATTATTTATAGAGTGCAGATCAGGTTGGTGAATTGAAAAGCTTGTTTTTTACTGGCGTGTATAAATTTGACAGAGCTTTGTTTTCCTTGTGTAATCCTGTTTATATTGTCTTTTATCTCCCCTGCAAATAAAACTGCTGCTTTAGGTTTGCCTGGAGAAACCCTGAGCCTGTTTGATTTAGTATCTGGCTAATCTCTGCAAGAGCCAACTGGCTCCCACCGGACCATTCCAGCTCGGCTTTTTTCTCTGGATCTGGGGATTAGAGGAACTAATTCTTGCACTTGTCTTGTTTTTGTTTTGGCTGGATGAAGGTTGATGATCTGGTACAGGAAGGTACTGTGTACATAAAGCAGGCATTAACTGAATGTTAACTGGATGTGCCTCATTTGTGTTTTGTGTATTTTAATTGTATTAAACAGAGGTGGTAAGCAGAGCGCTTGAGCACATCAGAACAATGCAGCAGCAACTCAACACTGGAGGAGCAACACCATGTGTGTGTACAGTCGATGGCAGCTTGCATGGAACAGCCACGGCGTCTGCTGACGTGATTGTGGCGGTTGTTGGGCCGGTGCATGAGAGCCTGTGATAGGCCACCTGACAGAGATGACAATCAGCTCTTTGGTTTCCTCCCACATTTCCCAGGTGTCTGTCTTAACACAAGTCTTTACTGCTAATGACTTTGTCCTTTTAATGATAAGGATAGCTTTGCCAATTAATTCATGCAAGCGTCCCCTGGCCTTGTCAGGGCATCAGAGCAGCACAGTCCACTGCAAAGAAAATATATCTGACTAAAAAGCCTGTTAATAAGTGGACCTTCTTTTAATTGCTTTAAAGGGACAGCTCACCAATTTAAAAACAAAAAACAAAAACCTGTCAAGTAGCAACAGTAAAAGACTATAAAATCCATAATAGTATATCACTGCAAAAGATATATTAAAATACATTTGCTGAGCCCAGTTCAGTGGACCATGAAATTGACGGGTCTCAGAGCAGTGTCCCATAATGTCAAATACATTGTCACCATATTTTTACAGTGAAATTCTGGCAACCACAGATGCCAGTATATAGTATATAATGTGTGTATACACGCACACACACACACACACACACATATATATATACACACACACACACACATAATTTTTCAATTTTGCTTTTCAATTTAATTAAAAATTATATTTTTACACTTATATTGTCTATATTTTTTGTAATTTTTTAGAAAAACGAATGTATTACTGTTCCAATATTTTTTCCAATGTGGTAATTGCCATTTTTCTCATTCAGATTTTTGAAAGAAAGCAAGTTATGCTCAGGTTTCAAAAGGTTAATTCACTAGCTATAATGAAAAATACTTATGACAACTAGATAATTCTATAATAAACACAAAGCAACATATCTTTCCGAGGGCGGAGTCCCTTGGCGTGGGCTCTGGGCCTTCTTAACGGTCAGCTCGGGGCTGCAGAACATGGACCAGTTTGAAAACCCCTCATCTACTTACTGAACATTGTTTTCTGAGCGGGAGCTATTTTTGTATCATACAATTCTTTCCAAATGTTCAGAGAGGTAAGCTCCAAAATGTGAAGAATGTGCTTTCATCACAAGAAGTGCGTGAACATGGCTTCGTTTTTCGAGCTGCTTTATATCAATTCCTCCTGCAGGCTTTTTCATTTCATGGCGTGCAGTCCAGATGCCATTAATGATGTAACCGTGCCACCATCCCTCAGGTTTATCTGACAGTGCCAGTAGTGTGACTGTTGCCTTGTGCACTTGTGACACTGATCTCACATGCTCTTTCTGAATGTCATATTATTGCAAAATTCTGGGAGGATTTAACCACAGTTTTCAAAGTCATTCCATAAGAGTGCCACATGTTACTATGAAGACAAGGTGGAAAATCTGATCACAGTAAATATAGTGAGCTTAATGGGATATTTTTATATCTGCATAACTAAATCCTCGAAAGTAAGACCCAGATTTCAGGCCTTATCTCATCAGTTTGCTTCTTTACTAGAACTGTTAAAGCCAAACACTAGTAGGAAAAGCAAATACACTGTGAATTATTACAAACAGGTGTTGCAAGTTATTTAAATACGTCATTGTATTCATTCATCTCTATCATTTTATATCAGAATCAGAATCAGAAATACTTAATTGATCACAGAGGAGAAAATGGGCAATGATAATTATATGTTTGGCTTTCTTACACTGAACACTGACTCTGGCAATTTTACACCTTTGTTTAAAGGGATAGTTCACCCATTCTGGAAAATGTGATAGCATCCAAACACTATCCCTAACTATCCCTTTACAAAAGGATGTTTTACAATGAGAGCTGGACAGGAAATGGCAGCTGAGCCTGATTTACTGGCTCATTGTCAACATTTGCATATCAATTCCTTCATCCAACATATGACCTAAACCTGAACCTGAGGATGACCTCTGTGACCACATCACCGGCTGAACCCTGACCCCCCCGCACTGTTCAGTTCCACCCATAAGATCATTAGCTTATAAACCACACAAGCTTTGGCATCTAAATCTGAGACTGGAGAATTTATGCCTCACTGATCAATAAAGAATGGAAAGAACAATTTCATGAAATTGAACCAGGGAAGATTTAACTTCACCCACGTCTGCAGATATGAACAGAGACAAGAGACTCAATTATTCAAATTTATGTTGTGTGGGGACCCAGAATACATTTGGACTTAGATCCAGCAGGGTATAAAATGAATGCAAAATCAGTCCTGTTTGCTCATTGGAATTTTGGCTTTCAAGGCATCTTCAGTCATTAAAAAGATTTCAGGTGTCTATTGGAATGTATTTGTGGTCCAGTTATCATCTCTCCAAAAGCATTTTTCTTATTTATAAAGTTTAAAAACTATGATAAAAGCCTGGGATCTGTATTTCACATATCCAAAACTTTAGCATTACAACTAGAGTTCTCATCGGGCCTGAAAATTAAGACCCGACCCGACCCGGGCCCGACTGAGCCAGCCCGAGGCCCTACCCGACCCGACTAATTAGCTGAACTTTAGGCCCGACAGCCCGATAAAGCCCGAAAAAAAAAATTGCCAAATTCTCCATTATTTAGCAGCGCCGGTGGCTCAAATTCTAGTAGCAGTGAGAGAACGGACATAATAGTTGGCGAAAGGCAGCTTCAAATGTTCAGTTGTTCATAAAACATAAAAGGTGGCTATTAATTTCTCTGTTCTCTACTTCTCTGTTGTAAAGTGTCTTTGGGTACTCAGAAAAGCGCTGTATAAATTAGAGATTTTATTCTAACCCCTGAGCCTACGTAACATCATTCTGAGTTTCCGACTCACCTCTTGTCCTCCAGGGCCAGCGGAACTCTGCACGTCTTCAGTCGGACTCGACAGTATTGGGAATAAATAAATACTATAAAGGCTTTGTTTGAATCTTTGTT
>OMLB01061154.1:0-12100 GCA_900302555.1 Myripristis jacobus
CATGTGTTTGCATGTGTGTGTGTGTGTGTGTGTGTGTGAGTGTACATGCTTGTGCATTTTCATGTGTTTCAATGTGTGTATGTGTTCGTGTGTGTGTGTGTGTGTGAAGTATAGAGATACAGAAAGATTAAGGGAAGAGGGAGAAAGAAGACCACACACAGAAAAAGAAGATAACGAGCCATGTGTGTGTGTGTGTGTATGTCTGTGTGTGAATATATAGTGTGTGTGTGTTTGTGTGTGTTAAAGAGAGAAAGAGACAGAGCGAGAGAGAGAGAGAGAGAGACAGATTTTCCTTTTCAAACTGAGATGGAGAGAGAGTGTCACCATAGTGTGACAAATAGGTATGAAAGAGAAGGAGTGAAACGGAGGACGAGCTGAAAAAAGAAAAGTGTGTGACAGCGCCAGGCAGGAAGAAAAAAAAAAAAGCAGAGGGGAGGAAGAAATTAGAGGAAGTGGTAGAGAGAGAGAGAGAGAGAGAGACAGGGGGGAGGCAGACAGACCACAGACGGTTTCCCCTGTCCTCATGTCACAGCAGCCGCAGGTTTCCACCAATGAGCGAGGACAAAAAACAAAAAACAAAAAACGCAAATTGAAAAGTGACATGAAATAATGAACCCACATTAAAAATATATAAGTGCTCGACTTAATAATGCATCTCTCTGCGTGGCCTCGATGAATGTCAACAGTTTTTCCACGTCCTGTGTGCGGTAATTGTTTTTTTTTTCCGCAGCGTTTATCGAGCCGTCATCATCCTCACATTGTTACAGACCGCATATACAATAATATAGGTTGTTTATTTTCATAAAGCTCACCTTTCACATTGTTTTCGTTCCTGCCGCTGATTCTGCTGCTGCTGTTTAACACCTTCTGTAAGCGCCGAGGTCCGTATGTTTCTGCACATTTACATTCATACCTTTTAATCTGCTCAAGTCGGGGATCTGCCACTTGTGTTTGCTTATAGAGCACCATTTACTTCATTCATAAAATATGACAAATATGGCTCCTCCGGTCAATATCTGCAAACTTGCTGGTGGGCTGATCAAACACAGGCTACCTTTTAGTTCATATACCCCTTAAATCTGTGTTGTGCAAGAGCAAACTCAAGGTTCAGCTCACACAGACTGAAACGAACAGGTTCACAGTCCAGAAAATGATCTACTTTTTTGAAAAATGAGCTGCTCTGAGCTTTTCCAGTAGAACCAGCTGCTATCATGCATCCCCAGGAAAAAAATGAGATTTTTCCCCATTGGAATCTGAGCTGATTTGTTCATAAAATTCATTGAAATATTCACATGGATGACCTTAAGCAGTGCTGGTGGCTGCATCGTCTGCAACTTGCACTGGTCGAGCCTGCCAGTTGCAGTAAATCCTTGGCCTCGGGGGCTGTAAAACACTGTTGCTTACTTTCGCCAGAGTAAACGACGCTCACGTTCATGTTCGTCAGCTGCAAACTGATACAGTCAGTTCACCGTTCAGTGTGTTCATGCACAACACTGCCTTATTTGCTACAAACCGTGCTACTTTAGCCAAAATTTAGTGGAGAAGAAAAGTGTGTATGAACTTTAAACAGCTGACAGACACCGGCTGAAACTCAAAATGCCTTTCTGCTTCTCCTCAAATTAGCGATTTGCCACAATTCGGTTTACAGGGAATAATAACACACATAAAAATGGTTTCACTTCCAACCCACTGGTCTTGATTTGAGTGGGAAAGTCCTTTATTCTCTGTTCAGCATGTGTGGGCTGGTGGTGATCTCTTTTTTTTTCCCAGTAATTTGTATGAATTCATCAAAATTAATGTGTCAGTGATTTATTTATGCTAAAATCCTACACGTTTGTAATAGAAGATGGGAGAAAAACCCTGAACATTTACATTTCTTCTGAACGCTTGGAGGTGTGTGACTGAGTACATTTAAATATCTGACAGTGCAGGATGTGTGAAGAATACTGATATCCTGTTAATCGATTTATTTGACTGTCAAAAAGTCAAATCGAGCTTGTATCGCGCGATCCGATGACTCTCCACCTTGACGACAATCAGTCAATCAATAAAATGAATCAAGATTGTATTGATTACAAACGAGATAGCTTTCCCGGCATAATTTCATAGGCTCTCCATCAAAATGACATCATTTTCCCTTGATAGTGAGAACATTTATGAATTGTTTACATTTTAGCGAGCCAGTGTCACTGCTAGAAAGATTTAGCTGAGACATAAACATAAATTAGCATAGTCATACTTTGTTTTTTTTATGTCCTATTGTAATTGTATCAAAGCATGAAGCTCATATTCTCTATAGAAGTGTATAGAGAGATTTGTGCCACCACTAAACATCTGGACTGTCCATATTTCTGTCTGCTTCATTACTTCAAGGCTACTGCTGATAATAATATATAATAATAATCCAGGATTTTAAGATCATTTGATGAATTTATTTGAATGAATTTGCAACAGGAAACTTGTAAATAAAAGGTTTAAAACTCCTTCTTGAACGGGTTTTTCTTTCTTCTTGTCCACATTTCATGCAAACTCACATGAAAATGATCAAGGCGCCCGCTGTATGACTCAGCCAAATTTTTCCTCCGAAGCACACAGTGTTTGGGATATTTTGGGCGAGCGTGCTCATCGCTGAAACGTAATCAGCACTGCTGCGAAGCCGACGAGTGTGACTTTGGCAGAGAGGAGCAGGATATTAAATAGCGTAAAAAAGCAGACGGACAAACAGTACGAGCCGGCCTTGTTTGGGAAGGAATGTCATGCAGACGCCGTCCGCTCAAACATCAACAACAGCATGACCCACTTAAACATGCACGACGCTCTGTGTGTGTGTGTGTGTGTGTGTGTGCAAGTGTATGCGCACACACACTGGCCTCCATGTGGGTTCACAACCTCAGATGGATTATCTATTGGCAGATCTGTCAATCATTGCAGATGCCCCTCCCCCGCTTTCCCCCGCCTCTTTCACCTATTTCCTGGTTCTAGAGAAAGGACCTTTCAGAAGCCGCCGACCTTTGACCCCTCCCTACCCTCATCACGCCACCAAGCATTTAAACTCCAAACAGTGGCCTGTTTGTGTTTTACGGTGAGTTTTGCTGCTCTATTTTTTTTTTTTTCTTCCAAAGTTTGTCCTTGAATATGTAAAATGAAGATTAACTGATGGATGAAAATGTTAGTTTCCTTCATGCTCTTTTCATTAAAAACAGACGAGCCAGGACAATCCGGATGAAAGCCTCAGGCACTTATTTAATTCCAATATTAAAATCAACTTCGGTGGTTGTGCATATTCAGAATATTAATCCTAACCCTGGGACAAGGCAACATAAATAACTGGGAAGACAACTGAGACAATAAGCCTGAGAACTGTGCAGAAAGTAGGTTACAAAAGTTCACGTGAGAAAATTGTCCCCAATTCTGTATTTTGTGTGTTAATGATTTAATCGGCTGGTTAATTTTTTTTTATACCGGCTGCAAATTTAAACTTTAACCAGCTGTTACAGGCAAACTTTCTTGGCTGGAGGTACTTCCTCTCCTTCGCTGACACTATTGTTTTCTACATATGACACCGCTGGACCGTGACACAAACTGAGGTTAACCAGCAACCTGTGTCATCCCGTGTGTCGCAAACCCAACAAAAAAGTCATAAAAAACAAAAGAAAAACAAAAAAGCATCTGTCTCCAGCCTGCTCAGAGTGCAATTTAATATTAAAGAAGTCGGCATGATTTCCGCCTTTTTACTGAACAAACACTCCGTGCAATAAATCGCCTGGCTACTGCTGGTGCAAGTAGTTGAATCAATAACGGTAGGCCAGTGCCCAAAGGCCGGCTGTCACCGTGGTTACGGCGTATCGTGAGTCAGTTTTAGTGTTGGTGGTGATGGTGATGATGCTCATGAAGGTGATGGTGAAGATGAAGGTTGCACCGAAGTCTGGTGGTGAGGAGAAGAAGAAGAGGAAGAAGAATGTAAGAGCGTAGCGATGACGATGGTAGTGATGATAACAAACACCATTACTAACTAATGATGGTAAACGGCCGTCGCCCCGGCAACTGGAACTACACCCACAGTACGAAATAACACTGTCATTATCACAAAATGTGAAAAAAAGTTGCTCTCCTGCGAGCAGCTCTTTTAAGAAACTCAGTCAAGCCTGCATCTGATTTCACTCAGAACCACCAATCCTCAATTTGTTCATCATTTCATGCAGTTTTATCTCATAATTATAAACATGATACAACTTCACTGAACAGAGGGGTGAGTATTTGCTTTAGCTTTTAAAAATCATCCACAGAGATAACCAGAGGTGGATATTACTAATTACATTTACTCATGTTACTATAATTAGGTAGGTTTTTTGTGTACTTGTACTTTGGAGTATTTTCTTAAGTCAGTAATTTTACTTTTGCTTCAGTACATATTTGATTGAGTACTGAACTTCACTACATTTTGAATCAGATCCATTACAGAGAACAAATGATCAATAACAGATTATGGAACCTTTCACAATAAAAGCTCAGTCAGCAAAGCTCAGCAGAGGAATCTGCTTCTACTTTTTGTTGTGTCCAAATTTCACAATAAAAGCTGCACAATGAAACACTGTAGCGAGGACCATTTAGGCTCAACTGGCAAAAAAAGTGGAGTAAGTGTGGGGAAAAAAAGTGGAAACATATCAGTGAGTTGGCCTGATGATGAGAACCATGTAGAACCATGTACTTCTCCCACATGTGTCGGTTGAGTCTACAGCATCCAATTGAGTGTAATGCCCCTTTAAAAGCATGTAGTGTGCAGCGTGTTCTCTCCTCCTTTTCTAACTGCATGGAAAAGATAGCTAAGCTAACACAGTTACTGTTTGGAAAAAGGAGCTCAGTCACTCAGTAGATTTTTACTGCTACTACTACTTCTACTGCAGTCACATACCAGCAGAGGAACAGTACTTCTACTTCTACTGCAGTCACATACCAGCAGAGGAACAGTACTTCTACTTCTACTGCAGTCACATACCAGCAGAGTGACAGTACCTCTACTTGAGCACCAGTTTATTGTACTCTTTCCACCACTGGTGACTACTGGGAATTTCTCCCATTCCCAATAGCTTGCCCCTGGCTAAAACCCATCCACAGCCAACAAACTGACGCTACAACCTCGTGGCGGAGCTGTATGTACCGAGCCCCTGATCTCATACATTTCCAAAACTCTGCGTCATCTCGTGTTAAAATACTAATCTGACAGGAGCGCGCGAGTAGGAGTGAGTCTGGCAAAGTCTCCCTCCACCCATTAAGGCAGAAAGAAACCCAGCTTTTGTTGGCAAAATTACAGCGCGCTGGCATGTCGTCTTGTGTTACACCAGGAGGCACATATGTGGGGAGATTCTTTCATGTTCGGGCTTCAAAGGCAGACGCCGCACAATGGGCTCAGCGACAGACAGCCGGCCGCTGCGCCTCCGTGTTTGACACTTGCTCAGCAGTTTTGCAGCGCGCTGACTTTGTTCTTGTGTAACTGTGATGCTGTGACAGGAACTCTGGACGATTTCACTCACTACTACCACAGATTACCCTCTGATGACACGGCACAACACTCACCGACCGATACACTGGAGATAAACTGGACTGCTGATGGATTGGACCGATATTCATTATTTAATAAAGATTGGACAGAGGTGAGGATGTCGTTTTGCAGCACTAAAAGGAGGCCTCATTTTTTCCCAAATCTGTCTTCTTTGGCTCGACACACGTTTCTGTTATTTTTTCCACACAACATAAGTCAATACATTTTAACAAAGCATATTTTTTTAATGATCTTGTGATGGAAAATTACACACATTTATGCTGTCACAGATGTGTTAAAGTGTAAAATGATATCAGATTCAAACACCATATTCATTAAATAACCTTATTTAACCTTAATTAATAATGGAACCTTAATGTTATTAACCTTATTACATTTAATGTCCTGTTATGTCTTATTATGTTATTACTTTTCTCATTGCTTGCATGATTTTAATGTTTTGAATCTGCAATTATGTCTCAGATTTTTGGCAGCATGGAAACATTCATGCCAGTAAATCCCACTGAATTGAACTAAAAAAAAAAAAAAAAAACCAAATACATGTATAAATCGAGCATGCAGCATAACATAACATGACTCATGGACTCATGCATGCGCCGTTTCAATGGAGGTGCATTTTTAGCATACATCTTCGGCGTGGCTGCTCTCCAGCCTCTTATGTAAGCCGTCCAAAGCCTCGGATTCAAAACAGGTACAGCACAAATAAAATGGACCTGAGTGACTTTGCTCCTCTGCTGATTCACCTCTTTACCTCCAAAAAATATTTTTCAGGCAAGCAATACTGGCAAAAAACTGCTTTGTGGCTGTAATTGCATTTTTTTTGGTTTATTAATGCTTTGGTCAGGGAGAGTTGGAAAGCTTGTGCTGTGCTGCTTGATTATTTCCAAGGAAATCTCTGAATATGTGATTTAGTCGGTGTGTAGGTGGATTTCTGGTTGGTGTTTGAGTGTGTGTAGGCCTACTTGGCACCTTCATCACTCAAGACTAGGAAGGAGCCTCACTCTAAGAGGAAGACCTCGCTGGCAGCAGTCGCAACTCTGGGCTGCATGTGTGTCCCACTGCCTGTCCACAGCAAGGTTATTACAGTTTACTAAAACTAAACTAAAAACTAGAACTAGGTGTGAAAAAAACATTGACGTTAACTGAAAAAAATACAAACTAGGCTTCAGAAAAATATGGAAATGAACTTAAATGATACTGTGTACTTACAAACTAACTACAATAAAATAAAAACAGACAGAAAAACATCTTTGAGTGTTTGTCAGTTTGGTCAAATTTATCAACAAAACCAGCATGAGGAGGCATTGGTGCTGGTGTTTATTGAGACTGGGACGTCTACATGACTTAGAGTGTGGATACCCGACCCCGGCCGATTGGGAACTGACAGGACGGGTCCCGACGGGCCCAGGTTGAGCCAGGTTCAGACAAAAAATTTAGAAATTATGTTCAGGTTCAGGTGGAGTTCGGTCACATTGGTGTTATTTTAATGAAAGAGAATGAACCTGCTGCCTGTTCTGAGCAACTTCCTGTATAATGCTGGAGTTTACGGGACGACACTGAAGGCAACATGTAGGTTATCTCAGGCTTTAAATATAACCTAGCGATGGAGGATAAGCAAAACCTCAGGCTTGGGTCGGGTTCAGACAAAAATATTCGGGCCGATCTGCTCTCTAACATGACTGTGAGTCAACTGCCTGCACAAAGTGATATGTTTGTATCGTAAAACCTATTCTGAACATCTTAAATTTTGCCTCTGAAAAACAACCCTCATATTATAATAGAAAACCCATAAAACTAATAGTGAAACTAATAAAAACTGAACTAAAACGAACCATTTTTAAACAATAAAAGTGAAACTGAAACGAGCAAACCCACTCTGGAATCCGGCTGAAACTAAACTGAACTGCAAACGAGAATTTAAAAACAAAGTAAATATGAAAAACTGATGACAAACCCACAACTACAATAACTTGTGCGTTTGTGTTTTAACAGGAGCTGCAGAGGTGAATCAGACGGAGGAGTTTGATTCCACCCACTAACACAAAAACAGCAAGGCCCGTTGCTACTATGCACACAAACAAATGTGCACACATATTGTATACGCATTATGCAAACACCTGCACATACAAATATGGGATACATGTGGTGTAAATGCAAAAGTAGCACACACACACACACACACACACACACACACACTAGTTACAGTAAACTTATAGCTTATGGAACAATTACATAGAAAACACAATGACTGACTCAGTGTTTGTTAATGAGTCACCATTTTCCTGCATGAGGCTGTGTGTGTGTGTATTTATGTGTGTGTGTGTCAGTGTGTGTTAGTCATATCTTGGCTCCAGATGTGTTGTGGGCCTCTGGTCTGGGGCGCATTTCTCTCTTTTGGTATTGATGTGTGCATGACGTTGGGCGCACACACACACACACAGCGTACGCGTGGCCGTGCGTAAGTGTGTGTGTGTGTGTGTCATAACCGGCTTTCAGGGTGACATCTGTGCTGTGTTTCATACTCGGGCTCTGCCACATGTGTGCAGAATGAAGAGGAGAGGGAAGGGTTATGAGTTAGAGGTCAAGAGCACAGGGCAAAGAGGCCTCCAAAAGCAATATTACCGTGGAAAAACTGCCTACTAACGAAGAGTCTAGAAAAACTGCCCTGGGGTCTTTATGAACTTGGCCAATAAACTCCCAGCTGGGACCCAAAGAAGGATTGTACCATGAGTGTTGGTCCCAGGATGAGAGACTAAGGTTGTGAGCTGCTTTTATTACAACTCTGGATCGTTTAAATGCGTTGTTTCAGTTTGTTTGGCCAGGTGAAAGCCATGCCGTTTTTGTACGCTTGTGCACACAAACCAGCTGGCAACGTGGTGTCTGACAGTGCAGTTCATTACCAATGATAGGAAGCAACCACAGGAAACAATGCAAGGGTTAGTTGGTAAATGAAGACGGATGTTGACATCTCACAGCCAGCAGTTCCCCATGCTTACAGTGTCCAGCATAGCAAAATGAACTGAGGTGAAAAAAAAAAAACAGAAAAAAAAAAACAGCAGACGCTCATATTCAGCTGTTTCTGCACAGAAGGTATTTTGCAGCAAAGTGTGAAGACAGCAAAGTCTAACATGCTTGGCTAAAGCTACAGAGCTTTGGAATTGGATTTGTGTGGACTCTCTCGATGCCACCGAAACCTCCAACCTGGCAGGACAAGAGGTTGCCAAACTGTCCAATAAACCAGCTACTTGCGAGTCCATGTGACTTTTGTTTACAGGCCCGGCTCGGCTTGCAATTGAACGCTGTGAACGGAAATGACCCAAATACAAGAGTGCAACAAACTTTCCCACTTGGGTTCAGACAGAAAGAGAACTGTCTGAACTGCAGGTATGACAACACTTTTTTTCGATTTTATGTGTTTGAATCCTGCGCTCAGTGAGTTACTGTTTGTAAACAAGGTGCAGGTTTCTCAAATTAGGATTCAGAGAATTTCTGGGTGCCCACATGAACAGATGCGGTTTATTTTAATGAGCCTGTCTGGATTCCAGGGTGTGAGAGACAAAAATTTACAGTCTACCTTTAAAACAACTGCGCTCAGGGCTTTTTTACAGTAGATTAAACCATGCAAGGTGGTGGAAGTTACTTTGTGATTGCTGCCACCCCCAAGTTAAGATTTACATAATTGCCTCATGTTTTAATGAGTCTGGATCCCAGAAAGAGAGCCTGCAGACTCAGTGTCTACAGTCACTACAGCTGGGTCCTGGACTTAATAAATTACAGCAAATGGGTCTTTATATATTAAGCTATCTTATGCATTATTTTAATAAGTGGTCAGGACCTTCTGAGTCAGTTTTACCTCTAAAAAAAAACCCCATCATGCATCGTGTTGACTTATACAATAGTGCAATGTGCGCTTATACAATAGTCACATAAAAGGACATGCATTGTCAAGGCAAATTAACTCAAACACATCATACGACAACTTGTGCATGTTTCTGGTGAAATTTCCTATATGCTTTCATATCAAAATATACATGTATCACAGAAAAAAGATATCTAACATGCTTTATTCCGCCTGACACTCAATTTCTACATCTCCTTTTGCTGCAGTTGAGTTCAGACTGAACAAGTTGCTGTGTTTTGGTCTTTATACAGTAAACTGGGTCTTATGGGGTTTTTTTTATTCAAAAGGGGGTCACGACCCACTCTGAGTCACTGGTACATCTGTTAGTGTCTCCACTATGAGAAGATTAACATAATTGCAGTTTGTTTTAATGAGCTTGGGTCCAGGAGGAGAGACCAAACCTCACTGTTTACATTCAAAACATTTAAGTTCTGGGCTGAGCAAGCTGCTGTAAGTTCATCATTACAGCCAGATCATTTCATCTTCAGCAGGCTCATTAAGCGATCAGGACTTTTACATGAGTCACCGTTACTTTTGATCCCAGACCTGTGAAACCAACCATAACTGCCACACTTTATAATGAGCTTGAGTCCAGAGAGTTTCACACAGCACAGCCTCACATGACTCTCTGGTTGACAAGTTAACAGCCATGTGACCTGGACTCACTTCTCCCCCACCGTGCATAACAGATACCCGATTAAATTGCATTCATAATAAAGCCATGTTTCATTGTTTGAACACACACTTAAGAGACTCTTCTTTCTCTCTGCAAAAAGGCAGTCAATTCGGACCCTCGTGCATGTACGCGCACGTGCACACACACACACACACACACACACACACACACACACACACACACTAGTTCATCTCCGGCTCAATTTCCGTCCCCTCTCCACTGACCTTGGCGGGCCGGCGGGCTCCCAGTAGCGGCAGAACAGGTGCAGTCCGTCGGCGTTGACGATGTGCTGCAGGTCGGCGTACGGGACTCCCTGCGGGGTCCGCCTCGGAGCTCCCGGCTCGGGCATGTGGTCTGCAAGAGAGACACGGAGCACCGATAACACATCGCTGCCGTAGAGGTAGTAGGATAACCCGGCGACGAGCAGGCAGGTGGCGGCGGTCACTCCGTTCATATTTAATTAATTTTTCAATTAATTTTCTGTTTCCAGGCATGCATCGGAAATGTCTGGGGCTGGTGACGACTGAGATAAAGGGGTTATATGAGTTTAGGCTGGTTGGATCCTAATGCTGCCATACAAAAACAGAGGCAATGTTGTCGGAGCTGCACGCACCGAGCAGCGTTACGTCACGGAACCATATGCTCGCGCGCTCTCTCTCTCTCTGCACTCTTTTCCCTCTCTCTCCCTCTCTCTGAGCTGCTTAACTGATACATGTAGTACAGTAATCCCTTCTTAGCAAATGGGATTAATATTTAATTCAAGGAGAGCTTTTTATCAATACCTCGCCATGCGCTCGTTATGCGCTCCGTTTGGGGCGGCTGCTGAAGTGAAGGCACGGCGAGGTGTGTTAACGCCCTAGATTCAGCAGATAGACTCTTTTATTGATCACCCACCAGTTTTTTTTTTCTCTCTTCCGAGGCCATCCAGAAAGCACGTCTTCTTCAGATATTAGAGGGAGGGTTTCTCAGCGTCTTGTGATGAAAAAAAAAAAAATAAAATCTGCGAAAAATCACACGTGGCACCGTGCATACAGATAAACACCTAAAGCCTGGCTCCCACGACAAGCAGCTGGTGATTTGTTGTTTTTTAACCTGAGAGTTGGCCCAATGGGAGCAAACATTTATGGTAAAAACTACATCTGCAGTCAAGACTACCTGAAATATTGTGTGATAAAGGGGGCTTGGTGTGGGGTGTATTTTCAGCAGCACAGACGCTTCTGAATAATCATAGAAATATTATAGGAGTATTACAGGAATACTACAGACAGCAGTGTGCCTTTGTGATCCGAGGCCGAATGCATAAAGAAGAGCTTCTCCTACATTTTGAGCTTGTGTTTGGATAATGGTATGCTACATGAGTTCAGAGGGGATTCAAACTGACAACCTCATGTATGAAAGGAAGCTGATCAGCGGACTGAGCTACAGCCGAGGACTTTCAGATGCTTTTTTCCTCCAGCTCTTTGATAAGTTTCTCTTTTCAACAGAGAAGTCATGAAATGTCAACGAATTTACCTTGGCAACAGTCAAGTGGTGATAGTGCAGCCAGATGAGCTGCTTGTCATCAGTTCAGTGCCTTATGAGTTCAAATCCCTGTTATCAGGTTTGTCAAATCATTTACCATCTGCAGCGATAAGACTTCTTCATCAGTCACGACCATACAAATGACAGAAAACTGAAGACAGAACAGTAATGAAAAGTCTCTCTTTAAAAAAGACCTGAAAAAGTAAAAAAAAAACCTTCAGTTTAACAATTAGGGTGAGAATTGGCTTTCCAGCTCCACGCTGTGAAAAGTTTTCCAGGTTGAACTTTGAGCAGCTGACTGGTGCACAAACTGTTTTAGGAGTTTTATGAACGGCGCACTTCAACAGTTGAGAACCAGTTTAGTCAAAGTCAGGCTGAAAATTAGGATAACAACTTTAGTTCTTAATTTTTTACAGTGCAGTCATTATACCTCCCCGCTGTA
>OMLB01061166.1:0-16404 GCA_900302555.1 Myripristis jacobus
TCCTTTGCACAGCCGGTTCAGCTGCATGGCAACTGCAGCCTGTTCTCCCTCACAAGGGGGCGATGTGTGTTTTCAGCTTGCATAAATTACAGAGGGGATACTTTAAACTGCTATAGAACTCTATAACTGTATATGCCAAGGTCTAACTTAAAGGGAGAGTTCACTCATTTTGAAAAATGTGATATTATTTGACTTCCCCCGTAGCTGTTGTGTAGGACAGTAGTGGTGCTCTCTTCCTCTCATTGTTACTGAGTGCTGGATACTGGCTGGATGCTCCAAATGCTAACTGTTAGCCTCCTGCCATTGAGGTGGACTTCCCCCCAGCTAACATTCTGAAAAATAACTGCTTGACGCTCATGCTGTCTTCCTGTGGGTGTGATGTTCATGGTCCTCCCAGGTCAGATTGACCTGGTTTGGTTTGACTGTTTTTAATAAAGCATTGAGTGTAAATGATCACCCAGTTCTGTGTTACATCGTTTTATCCAACTTCATTCCAACTCAATACCACAATAAGTTTTACACTACTTTTTTGAATTTATAGTCATTTACAAAAAACAAACAAACAAACAACTTTTTGATTTAAAAAAAAAAAAAAAAAAGGGAGAAATTGGTGCTGATGTTTATTGAGACCGGGATGTGTATAATACCTATTGTGAGCTTCTTAAATCTAGACCCCGACAAACACCCACCATATTATAATATAAAAACAAACTAAAACTAAAACTGAAACTAATAAAAGCTGAACTAAAACTAAATATTTTAAGCAATGCAAACTAAACTGAAATGAATACAAAAATTCAATTCAGTTTAATTGTGTGTTTGTGTGTATGTGTGTGTGTTGAGATGAGAGGAGATAGCACCACTACTGGCCTACATAACAGCTAGGGAATATGTGAAATAATATCAGACTTTTGAAAATGGGCAAGCCATCCCTTTAAACACAGAGCTAAGTTGAAATAGTACTTCCTCTGCTGATCTGGAACTTTTGCTGTGCGTGTTGCTGGTAGAGAGTCAAGCTGGAAAGCAGTTGAATCATTGGTAACTGTGTTGATAAAGTCAGTTCTAAAAACCTTGTTTGGTGGATCCCTAAAAGGAATTGTTCCTGCCTGCTGTAGTTTTACCTGTGTAGTCAGACTCACATGCAGGTCCACAGGCGGGCAGGCGTATGGCACTGTTGTGTTGGCTTGTAACCTCTGAAGTTCCAGTCCCTGGCCTCTTTTATCTTGTCCTGTTCACAAAAAAACCTCACATACAAAGGGTGAGCTGGGAGACCAACTGTGTGATGAAGCCTTTTGTTTTGTCTCACACAATGAGCCACTCTTGTCTTACGCACTGTTTGGCACCGCAGCAAATCTCTGACCCACTAATTGACAATCATACATTTGTCTTCTGCTGTCTTGGAAAGTTCCAGTCACTTTGCCCCCCTCTTGCCTCCGTTCATCGTGTACAGACAAGTTCATGAATGCTTGACTTAGTAATGCCTTGTTTTGATAGCAGCAGTGAATCGCTGGATCAGATAGTGCTTGAGGTTTTTTTTTTTTTTTTTTTTTTAAAGGCGTTTCCCTTCTAGCTTACGTTTTTGTCGTTTTTTTGTTTGTTTTCTACTAAAATTACATGTAAAGTCTATTGTCAGAATAAGCTCCTTTGAAAGTGACAGTTCTAATAGACAGGAAAAAAGCTTATCAGTTAACTCACTGAAACCTGAATGAAATACCCTCCATTTATTTCAGATGTATTTAAAAATCACTACTTTGGCTTAAGATGTAATATTTTTTTAAATTAGTTTTTGTCCGAAAGCACAGACATTGCTTTTTGTATAATTCTTAAATCCTACTGATATATTTTCTTTATATTTTGTACACATAGCTTTTAAAATATCTATATTTTTAATGTAATATTTATTTTTTTCAAAAAAAAATTATTTTGTATTTAATATTTTGTATCATTTTCACTTTCCATCTTTTACTTCTACATGTGTTTCTTACTTGCTTACTCACTTATTAATTAATTTATTTATTTATTTATGACACTCATATAAATGAGACTATGCTTTACAACAAAAAATACATTTGCATAGGCCAAAGCAGTGATTCATATTTTCGTGAAGAAATAAAGGGAATGTGGTGTGTGGGTTGTGTGTTCAGAGGGTTAAATAAAGCCTGCCCCTGGGATCCTGGGTTTCACAAGGTTAAAGACGGGTTCTACCCTGATCTCTGCTTTTCTGCCACATTCACAGTTTTGAAAACAAAATCATGAGAGCAAATTTGGGCTGATTTGGGATAGGAAAGGATGCAGAGTCCAGCCTCAGCTCTGTTTTCTAATAGAAAGCAGACAGTAAACTTTCCAGGGATTGGTTGTTTTTTAATTTTTTTTATGTTTGCATTCCTTTAAGTCCTCGCAGTTTCATGATGGTTTTAGTTTACCATCTATTTAAAAACTGAATATGAGAAAACATGTGATGTTTGAAATGTAACATGTAGGCTCAGAGCCAATATCATGCAACAACACGCTTCATTACAGTGCTGAAAATACTACAGCGAGTCCTGATATTCTCTTATACATGAAAGCGTTCTCAGTGTCCTACATATGTGTATTTGTACAGACACAGAACATGAGTGACTGCAGTTAATGACTTTGGTTGTCAAGCCCAAAGTTGCTATTGTGAACAGAGTCTAAGTGACCTGAGTAAAGTCACTTCTCTTCTTTCTCTCCCTTCATTCCTCTATTCTCAGTGTGACCCACCCATTGAGGTCCATGACCTTTTCCGGGACATCCAGGATGGACGCATCCTCATGGCCCTGCTGGAGGAGCTCTCAGGCTGCAAGCTGGTCAGGCTCCTTTCTCCTGTGCATATCTCTCGCAGTAGTAGTACTGGTAGTATTAGTAGTAGAAGTACTTCTGATATTATTTAGTAATGCTTTAATCTCATTCTGAATGGTCTTACAGCTTCATGGGTTCAAGAAATCCTCCCATCGGATTTTCAGACTCAACAACATTGCCAAGGTCCTGTCTTTCTTGGAGGAGAGAAATGTGAGTGTTACAGCCAGCTGGCAGAAAGAAACCTATTCTTGACA
This sequence comes from Myripristis jacobus, assembly GCA_900302555.1. NCBI lineage: Eukaryota > Metazoa > Chordata > Actinopteri > Holocentriformes > Holocentridae > Myripristis > Myripristis jacobus. Next base: position 3,075 of record OMLB01061166.1, read on the forward strand.
GATTTTGATTTGGTGTGTTGTTATGCACATGTACTGTATGTCTGTCCTGATGTGCACTCAGGTAAAGCTGGTCAGTATTGATGCTGCCGACATTGCTGATGGGAACTCCTCCATCATCCTGGGACTCATTTGGAATATCATCCTCTTCTTCCAGGTAATATGCTGCTCTGTTTTCATTGTCTCAGTTCTTCTTTTGATCTATTTCATTATTTTAGTCTTCTTCTTTGATTTTCTTTTCTTTCTTTAAAAGTTGAGTTTGTTGAGTTTCACTGGATGCATTAGGTAACAGTTTAACAAAACATCAGAGTCCATGTTAGACAGTGTAACAAAATGAGCATGAGACCAAACAAATCTGCACAAAACTAATAAATGCCTTGAGAAGAGTATACACACCCTTAGATGACCCAATATAGACCCAGGCTTATCTGTGTGTGTGATGCATATGTATGTGTTTGGACATTGGGATGGTTGAAGGTTCTCTGAATCTGTGTGTTGTGGTATGGTTATCTGTATGTATGTGAAAACAAATTATAGAATACAGATTACATCTGTATGTTTATCGGTCTATCTATCTAGATTGAGTATTAACAGAATGGAATTATCAGCACTTTACACTGATGGAGTCCTGTCTTCTAAAAATGACATTGCCATACAACTAAAGTGTGTCATCAAGTACGTTTCGAGGGGGAATGTATTTTGTAATTGGTTTATGTTTTTCTGTAATGTATCACAAGAACATTTGTAATCCCTTAGTCTGAGGCCCACATTAGGAGGAAGGCGAGGTTTCAGATGGGTCTAACAACTGACTCTCACCCAGACAACCCGGGTTCAAGTCCAGCACGAAGTGACAGTGGTGTTTGTTTGTTGCAGACTTTACATACGTTATGTTATGATACCATAACCAAGTGCTTGTTTTACCTACACTTAACCTTTCTTAACCTTAACCAAGTAGTTTTGGCTGATGGCAACAAAATTGGCTAAAATGCCAGCCAACATGATATACACAATAGGCTTATTAAAAATGCACTTGTGATGCGTCAGCAACAAATCTGTTTTCTAATGAAAAATGCAGTTAAGTTGTATGGGAATGTAATTTTAGGCGACAGGGTTGGTTTATGAGTGGTTAATGATATGCTTTCTGAAGTGACCCCAGATTGCAAGATTGCAATAAGGAGGCAGGGAGTGATAGTTTTTTTAAAAAAGGAAAATATATCAAAATATGAACTTCAGAAATGTTGCAGTTTGGAGCATCCCCAAAACATGTGGTATAGAGTTGCAGGTGCAGTTTTTCATCGTTCACACACATGGTTAGTGTCTTGGTAAATCCATGGCAAAGCAGCTTTACAGTAGTGCAACGATGCAAAATCGTCAACTGGATGATGATGAATGCACTGGCACACCAAGGATAAATTAAAATATGAAAGCCTGGCTTGTTTTCACAGTGTTGTTTTGTGGTAATCAGAAAGGGAGAATTTATTGAAATTAAATACTCACTTTCATGTTGGACTTGGTTTTTACTGCATACTTGCAGTGTCAAACTCCCACCCTTTTCTCATCCCAACATGAGATTAACTGGAAGAACACAGTGCCTCATTTGCAGCCTGTGCTGTTTCCATTCACAAAGCTCTGGGAAAGTGCAGCTCATTCCAGTACAACAGATCATTATGTAATCCACACTCCAGTTGAATGCCTTGGACCTTCACCATGAGGAACAATTATACCTCCATAGTTCACACACTGTGCCCTCATCCTGGAGTTGTTGTGCTCAGTTATACCCTGCTGTATTCCAATTCCATAGGTACAATAGGCAGCTATATAGCAGTGGGCATGGAGGAAATGAAATTAGCCTACTTCACCAATGACATTTGAACCGATGGGTATAGGTAATCTGGAGGTGCTGCTTGTGTGTGTGTGTGAGTGTGTGTGCAAGGTGTGGATGGTCTGCTTGTTTCGTCGGACCAGTTACTTCTAAGAAGGGGGCAGTCTTTTATGTAGCTTAGGAGAGTGTTTTGCACTTGTGCAAAACCCCAGAAAATGTGTGTGCTGTGGGATTTTTTTAAACTGTCAGAGGAAGAGGATAAAATTCAATTTAATTTCTCTTTTAATTGATATCATTGAGCCCTTACTTGTTATGGGGTGTGTTAGCACCAACATTCAAGTTCAACTTCATTCAGACCCCCAAATCACTGTTACTCAAAGGGCTTCACATGCCCTCAAGTTTGCAAGAAACAAAATAGGATGACACCCCCTGACTTAAATCCTCATCCGCAAGAAAAAGCTCCCCCAACAATACCCCCACAGATAACAAAGGAAAAAGGGGAAGAAATCTTAAGAAGGACCACAGAGAGGGGGCCCCTTCCAGGTCAGTCAGGCGTGCTGTATGTGCCGACCATATGGATAAATTATCAAATTAAATCAGCCAGTTACACCAAATGGAAAAACGAATCATTTTGCAAAGTTACAAAATCTAGAGTCATATCATAAATTAAATTAGCCAATTACTCAAGGTCAGAGCAAGAATTAAGACAATTAAGAATTAAGAAAAGGTATGACATGTAAATTATAGAAAGAAACAACACAGCAGGAGTCAAGCAGACAAAGCAAAGAGAGCAGACCATTCTTGATACTACTTGAATATTTTAAGTTTGTTATGTCTGAAAACCCTGTTATGTACATCTATCAAATTCCCACAACAACCAGTATTGGCTGATATGAGTTAAGGAAAAATCTGACTGGTGTATTCCTAGTACTATGCCAAGTTTGAAATCTATTTTTTGTTGACAGACCCAAAGAAGAGGTTTTGGGACATTGACCTGTTAGTCAGCTTTGCTTGAACGCCAGCATGAAGCCTACTGTGACAAGATAGTATATGCAAAACTGGAGTCTACTAGTGCTCAAGATTATGCACACAGAAGTGTTAGCATGGAGGACAGATCTACAAAAATGTATTCTCTTTTTGAAGAATCTACCAAAAACACTGTATTTTCTGTGTGTTTGTTTGTTGGTTTGTTTGTTAGCTGGATATCTCAAAGGGTTATGAACTGATATGAAACTTGGTGGGAAGGTTGATCACGGGCCAAGCAAGAGACAATTAATTTTTCTCATTGATTGGCCAAAGAGAGGTGTGGTGCTCCTCTGTGTGTTTTTTTTAATTTGATTTTTTTAATCACTTTAAAATGATAGTTCCATACCTGGTTTATTTAATGCTCCACAGGAGTGTAATAGATCCTCCAAATTTGACCCATCAGCTCCTTTCCTGTGGCCAGAATGAGTATGTCACCATAACTCTTCTTCTCCAAAATGAATTAAGTATTCCTGGTCCAGCAAACAACACAATTTCAAGCTTCAATCAACAACAGAAAGATTGTTGTGAAGGTTTCATTGCATAACGGCTTCGCTTACCGAGTGTGTAAACCAACATATGAGACTAAGGAGAGCTCTTACATAATATTACAGGAACACAGTAGGTCCAACAGTTAGGGAAGCGCAACAGCTGGAAAAGGGCATCAATAATGAATCCTAAACAAATGTGTGTTGTTGTGCATTATTCAGAAGAATTTGGGGCTTTGGGTCGCTGCTCAATATCGTGAGCACGGTACTCGTCACTCATTTTAGAGTAACAGTCCTGGTGAAGGGCAAATTCTCGCAACGGGGACTAAGTTGACAGGCCAAACATGGAGGATGTCTTACATTTGTATGGAGCAGTACATACCACCATGTGGGTAAGAACCTGGACTAGCACTTTGAAAAATAACTCAGCACTAAATCACATAAGGTAGCAAAGGTCTGCTGCATTGCCCCTTAGGCCCTGAAGCATTCATGCATGTTGGTCACCTTGCCACACCCAATCAGTGATGTGGCAGCTGGTTGGGTGTGGCCAGAAGCTTGAACATTTCAACCCCTAGAGGGCAGTACAATAGGGCTTTCTGCTTGTGCTGACTCACTTTTTAAGGTAATAAATCTCTCTTTCTCCTCTGTCCTTCCAGATCAAGGAGCTGACCGGAAACATCAGGAGCCAGTTCCCCTCCTCTTCCAGCTTGTCATCAATCCCCACCAGTTCTGACTCGGACGCCTCCCTCTCCAGCACACCCTCAGAGGAGAGACGGCCATCCTCAGCCATACGCGAACATGGCAAGGCCATCAAGAAACTGCTGCAGTGGGTGCAGAAACGAACACGCAAGTGAGTGTGCTTGAATGACCTTCCTATTTTACATTAAGGTCCCTCTCAATGAAATGTTGTCATTTCTTGGTTTGCTGTTTTTCTGGTAACATTCCAGTCCAGTCATGCAGACCTACATTCTGATAGGACTACAGTTGTTTGCAATGTTATGTTTATTTTATTGTGTAACGGTTTTTATATTTCATGCTATGTGTCTTCTTAAAAAAGTTTTAAAATTCAGCTCATGGACCTTCCTTATTCAGATGAAATTTTAGATTTTATTGCTTTGTGATTAAACCATGATCTGTCAAGCAGGATCAATTTACTACCTTTTTGGAGTTCCCTTGTTGCCATACCAATCAATAATACAGAATGACTTCAACCCTGGTATTTAGGTTGGTTATTATCCTTATGTAACAATGACCCTTGCACAGCATTCACTGTCTTTTGAAAGCATCCTTGTTGTTAACAGGAAGAACAGTAAAGAACCAGAGTAGATTCCTTGCTCATTTATCAGAACATGCATGGAATTTGAATGGCTGAGAAAATCATTAGATTTGTATTGCAAATTAATGACTGCATGTCAGAGTTAGTAATGATATCCTGGATCAGTAGTCAAGGCACACATTGATATGAATGTCCTTGTAACTTAAGAGGCAAACCTCTCAGATCAGTAATCCTTTGCCAGTGTAATTTATAATTACGGGCCAAGAAACTGAAGCAATAGCAAGGGAGAAGCACTAAGGCTACAACTATTAGATTTAGTCAAAGTGGATGACAACATAACACAAAACAAATTGATTTTCCAATATTTTTAATCGATGCCACACTGAGACTGAATTTTACTGATTTAGCATTTTGGCCACAGCTGGGGTATGTTTGATTCGCATTCTGGATCTGTCTTGACCTCGAGTGTGTCATGTCATAGGTATGGCGTGGCAGTGCAGGACTTTGGGAAGAGCTGGACCAGTGGTCTGGCTTTCCTGGCCGTCATTAAGTCCATCGACTCCAGCTTGGTAGATATGAGGAAGTCCTTGCTGAGGGGTGCCAGAGAGAACCTGGAGGAAGCTTTTAGGACAGCCCACTACAGCCTGGGCATCCCACGCCTACTGGAGCCAGAGGGTAAGAAGAAGAAAATGGTTATGTTTACACACCAGTGTAATCAGGTTATTATCCATGCTCTGACTAAGGTCCTATTCAGGTTAAGCTGTTTATGTGAACTTTTGATTGGAGTTCTCATTGGGCCTGAAAATGAAGACCCTACCCTAACCGGGCCCTACTGGGCCAGCCCGAGGCCCTACCCTACCCTACTAATTAGCCGAACTTTAGGCCCGACAGCCTGATAAAGCCGAAAAAAAAAAGAAAGGAGAGGGGGAAAAAAAAAGGTTGCCAAATTCGCCATTATTTAGCAGCGCCGGTGGCTCAAACTCTAGTAGCAGTGAGAGAACGGACATAATAGTTGGCAAAAGGCAGCTTCACATGTTCAGTTGTTCTTAAAACATGCTAAGTTAGTAAAGTTACAGTAGTTCTGCACAGAATGGTTTAATTTAGCACTAAACTGTTATCCCCGTTCTTCTCTCTCTCTCTCTCTCTCTCTCCTTCTGCTTCATGCCTGCGTCATTTATATTTCGTCCTTCAACGGCGACAGTAAAACCTTTTGCTCAAGTCCTCCACAGAACTAGAACCTGAAGCCCTACCCTACCTGACCAATTCACATACATTTTAGGCCATACCCTACCCGAAAATGTCGGGTAGGGTTGGGTAGGGTCGGGATCGGGCAGAATTTGAGAACTCTACCTATACCCTGAGATTGAGCTTCATTGTTACCAATAAAGAGACCACTTAACAGAACATTCATTCTCCCTCTTTGACTAAATAGAAGTATCTTACTGATAGTACAAGGGAGAGATTCCAGTAGTAATAACAATAGTAAGCATTCACTACCATATTTTTTTGGACATCACAATGCCCCGATAATGTGAGTCCGAGTCTAAGCTTGACAATGAAAAATGAAAGTGAAACAGTAAGATGCTTCCATGCCACAGTAACATGGGTGTAAGCCATGCACCTTAATTATATGAGCTCATTCAGCTTACTCTAGTCCAATTGTAATGTTTACATACAGTACATCCACCAAAACTGTGCTACTCTGTACCTGAAGAATAAGTAGCCCTCCAGTAGCAGAGCCAGCAGCACCGAGCTACTAACTTCATGACATGATAAAAGCTGAATACCATTTAACTACCCGGCAAAGCTCTTAGGAGAACTATTGAGCTTCCTGTCAATCCATCAATATGATTAAAAACAGGTGCACATGTTCAAATTAGTCTAAATTAGTTGGGAGAGGGCAAGGAATCAGCTCCCTTAAGCCACATGCCTAGGATAAAAAAAAAAAGTAAAAGAAAGAAGCAGAAATTGTATTTTCACAGCTTTATGAAACAATGCTCTGCTCACCAAAATATCTGAGAAGTATCCATTTTCTATTACGTAAAAACAAGTGAAAATTAGCTTAGTATTAGTTAATTTGCATTTGATTGTGCTTGGAACTTGGAATGTTCTGAGTCAGTATTCCCAACATCCAGCCCAATGTGACCTCCAGGCTCCCTCCAGTGCAAGCACAGTGAAAACAAAATCAAGAATGGCAACTTATGGGTTGACAACTTATCTAGAAAGGTAACTGCCACAGGCATTTCACACATGGCAGTTCAACAAGACCCAAATAAAAATACTACAGTCTCTATGCCTCTCTAGCCTGTGTGGCAAGTTTAAAAATGATAAGACTGAAATCTAATACTGGTACAATGAGGAAAGCTAACAAGGCTAAGAAGCTGCTTTGAGGTAATCCAAAGTGCCATTTTTTGTCAAGATGAGAGTGGCTTATGAAGTAAACGGCAGTGTAAACACAGAAGAGCACACACAGACACAGCAACAGATGTAATAACAGTCACAGTCATGCCACACCTCTACACCCTGTTCATGATATTTGCCTGTATGGATCAAGATCAGTGACCTGGAAACCTCAGTATAAGATCACATTCTAACGCTGGTGTAACTGTCCTTTATCTCCACAGATGTCACTATTAATTCACCAGATGAGCAGTCCATCATGACCTATGTGTCACAGTTTCTGGAGCACTTCCCTGGCATAGAGGAGGTGAGCGTGCCTCCACAGTAAATAAATTACACAAATGTCTCAGAGATCAGATTTGGCAAAATTATGCTGATTGCATCACAACTAACTGGATTTTGGTGAAACTTAGAGAAACATTAATGTGTTCTGCATTTTTTAAATGACACTATTTGAAAAAAGGGGGGGAACTACATTTGGGCGACATGATGATGATGATGGTGATAATAAATGAATATATATGTCATCATATAAAAATATTAAAACTTTATTTATATAGCACCTTTCATGCAACAATAAATAGAAAAAAGAATCAAATAAGAAATGACAATTTAATAACAAGCAAAGGCATAAAAGGCAGCTTAGGGGTGTAGTAAAATATGTCAGCTGCAAACAAATGTTAAAACGCTTAATAGTTTAAGTGAAAATAAAAAATAGACAAAGAAAAGGTGCAGCTAGTTATATGCTAGATTGACCAGATATGTTTTCATCTCTTGTTAAAAGTGTCCACCAAGCTTTGGGGGTGGTGTTCCACAGCTTGGGAGCATAGCAGAAAAAAGCCACATCCCTAGTTTTCTTTAGGTGAAAGAATGCTGTCTTAGTCTCCTTGTTTATGTGAGAATTTAAACTTAATGACTCTTAAATCGCACCCCGGCTTGTAACTTCTGCCTTAGTCTGGGAAGCCAAATTTCCTAGTCTTTTAAAAGGTGCATCCCTTGTTGGCTTTGGGGCCAACTACAAATATTTCTGTCTTTTCCTCATCATGCTTTAAAATGATTACTCATCCATTTGTTAATTGCAGATAGACGGGCAGTTAGGGAGCATAAGACATTGATGTCAATGGCTCTACAGAAGTATATAATTCTGTGTCATCAGCATAACTGTAGAAATTGACATTATGTTCTCAGACGACATCATCTAATGGGAGCATGTCTAGAGAAAAGAGAGGGGGAGCATGACAGCGTCCTTGTGCAATACCAGATGACACATCATGTTTCTCTGACATGTGATCTCCAAGTCTTAAGAAAAAAATTCTTCCTGTAATTTGTCTGAAACCAATTAAGAGCACATTTTGAGAGTCCAAACCAGTTCTTAAGATGATTTATAAGAATGTTGTGGTCTGCTGTGTCAAATCCTGCGCTTAGATCAAAGAGACTCAGAACCAAAACCTTCAGCACTATGTCCCGAATCACTGACTACTTTAGTAAGAGCAGACATGCTCTCCGTTACTTTTTTCCATGTGTCTGTCTTATTTGCCAGTCTGTTCTGTCTCTCTCTCAGCCAGAGGAGCCCTGCCAGCTAATTGAGCGGAGTATCTCTATGGGCCGGCTTAGCTCCCGTGACAGTGACTTCGACCAGATGAGGAATGGTATCCACCGTGGCCGTCTGAGGGGGAGACCCTACGTAGTCCGCAAGGACTGGGTACAGCCTCCACCCAAAATTTTTATCTCGTCTATGTCAGAGGACAGAGGGGCCATGTCACCCACTTCCCCACCAGTTGGGGCTCGCTCCTGGGCAAGTGTAGACTCATTGGCAGGGTCCACCCCTATAGAAGACAAATCCCCCATTGTGGCAGGAGATGCTAAGGATCCTGGGAAACAGGTCTTTACCATCTCAAATTCACCTACTGGCTCTTCAGTGACCGAGTCAGTGAACACTGAGTCATTGATTGGTGATTCGGCAATCAGTTCGCCAGACTCTTGGGTAGAGAGTGAGGTGGAGGCAATGCCAGAGAGGTTTGGTCAAAGCCAAAGTGACAGTTCACTGTGTGACAGCGGGACTGCCTGGGATGTCAGTGCACCCCCCATCACACCTGAGGAGGTCACCACCCTTGATGAAGAATTGATGCCCTCCATTGTGGATAGACCGTCTGATGAACAGTCGATTCCTGAGTTGTATGTGGATGAAGGGATCTACTCATTGAGTTCACTAGAGAGCACTCACGAAAGAATCCAAGTACATCCTGAGAAGGAGGAGGAGGGAGCAAACATCCTGCCCCCCAACCAGGGCTGGGCATCCAAACATGAACCTGGTCAGAATGGAACTGATAACAAAGCAGAGGAAGACTCTGAAAAGACAGATACGAGCCTACTTCAAAAAGACCAAGTATCCAGTGAGTGGCATCCTTCTGTGCAGCCATCTAATGTGACAGAATTGGCTAGTTCTGGGGTCAAAATTAATGAAAGTAACCAGTCACAATCTTTCTCCAACCCTAAACCACAAAGCCCTGACCTTTTTGAAGAACTGATCAAGCAGGACAGTGTAAAAGCGAACGCTCACAAAGACTCAGAATGTGCAAAAGACCATGTGGACTTAAGTGGAGAATCACAGGAACATGAAGGACAACTGAATGTTGAAACAAAATGTTTGAATGAGGACAAAACCTCTGAAGAGGAAAGAGTGCAGGTAGAGATTTCAAAGGGAAAAGGTGAAGACGTCATAGAAATTTTGACAACTCAAGATGGGACGAGTCAAGAAATCCTGAATGGCCATACAGATCCTCAAGAAAATAACAGCACAGAGATCCATGATGCTATAGCAAGCACACATCTAACCAACCAGGACAGAACATCAAGTCTGGACCTAAGCATGGATACAAATGTTCCTCTGACTTCCCTTTCCAATGACCCAACTGAGGAGGACAAAGAGAGGACATGTGCTCCACAAAAAGAATGTCATGCTGGGGATTCTGGAAATAAGAGTTTTGGCATGGATGTCAACAGATCTGAAAAACTCACTGAAAAGAGCTTTATGTCCAGGGAGCATGATGACAGTAAAGCCCCTGAAAGTACCATTTGCCACTTGAAAGGTCAATTGTCAGAAAAGGTTATGCCAGAAGGTTCAGAACAAATGAGAGAAGCAGAAAATGGGCATTTGGCTGACACAAACCAACATGATATCAAGAGTTTGCCAACTGCCGATTCATTGGGGCCGGAGGCCTCAGAAAATATGGAAATAAGTATAACCCAACAGAAATGTAGGTCTCCTCGTGATGACCATACTCTTCATGACAGAGCGACAACAGATAACATTAAGATGGAGTCACCTGCTCAGCCTCCTTCCACAGATGCTGAAACTCCCCCTGTTCACTCTGACCAAGACATAGAGAGGAATTCACGTGATCAGTTCAATGGACACCAAGGCACACTGAGCCCGACCTTTCTTGTCAATAAGACAGGGATAGCACAACAAAACAGATCAGATCAGGACAACTTGGGGCCAAATGTAACTAAGTGTTACAAGCCAGTCATTGAAGCAGGACACATGGACGTGTTTTTTACAGATGTTGACAGAAGTTCTCCCATCGACGAAATAGTTGGTGACCCAGTTGACCCCATGGATTTGTTCTACCCCGACAAAGAGGAACCCATGTTTATAGAGCCATCTGATGTGGAAACTGAAAGTCACTCATCTGTTCTGAGTGTGTCTGCTCTCCTGCCAGCACCAGCTTCTGAGATACTGCCAGAAGCACAACCACTCATCCAGCTGGGTGAAGATGTCATGAATGGGGTGGATTTAACAATACATGGACAACAGGACAAGGTGATTTTTTTGTTTGAAGCTTTATTTGCTACTAGTTGAACTAGTAGTTTACATGTTTTAATAGCTTGGCAGTAGTTTGACTTAAGTTAAAAGTGTATTGTGTTTTTAGCATACTTTTAGTGTACTGATTTAGAATTTTAAATCATAGTTTACTGTATTACTTCAACTACCAGCTATTTTTGTCGGTAAAAGAAAAGAAGGGTTGGGTTATCTTAATATTTGCTGATTGAGTGAACTTACTTTTTGTATATGATTTTTTGTTAGCATCCCAATCAGTGGTGTTTTTATAGTCACATCATTTTGTATTATATGATGATAACACAGATTTATTTATTTATTTATTTTTAAAGGTTTTTTATATATACAAAAGACTGTATCTCAGTAACTTTAATTGGAAAACCATGTTTTTCATGAGGGTGATTTGCAGTAGGCTTTGAGATAACCTCCCCAATATTGCTTCCTGGCTGTATGTACACATTAGCGTGTTTGTATTGAATGGCCAAACTGCCCAAACAGCCAAGAGCATGGAGCAATGTGACATTTCACACTTCCACAATCTCACACGTGTTTAGCGCAGTCATACCAGATGACTTGTCAGCATTCATCATCCATAATCACACCATTCTGTCCCTCTGATGCTTTCTGAAGGTTCTCGACTAGCCAGTGTGATGTTCCCATGCTAATGCTCTGCATGATGATAAATTATTTATGGCAAAGAAGCAATATTCAGAAAGAAACCAGCAGCTGTGTAACCACACTATGCCTTCTGAATAGAAACAGACCCTACAAATGACAGTTTGGAAGTTCAAAGAAACAGATATTTATTTGCTACAGAAGAGTTGAAGTAAAGCTGAGTGGCTCATAGCATCTCTGTGCTATCATGCTGTCATACCTTGGCTAACTGTCAACACTTAGTCTACTCTACTTATTTTTATCTCCTCCCAAAGAAAACACTTTATCCAACCTCTACCTTTACCATCTTTCACCTCAATTTTTTTTCTCTTTGTATTTGTCTGTATTCTCCTACACTTTCTCTCATATTAGGAAATCACAGAGACTGACCAGGGTGTTGTTACACCATCTGAAGTCCAGGAACATTGCCCTTTGCCTGGGGAGGAGATGGTAGGAGGCCGGGGCACAGATAGGCCTGCAGAAGGCAGTGATGATGATGTCACTGAGACTCAGGAACAGATCCCAGGCTCTGCCATGGAAAACATTGAGCCTATGAGGTAGGCTTTCTATTCTTAGTCAGCTCCCTGGTACACTGAGAAACCCACATTACCCAGGAGGAAAGCAATATAATGACAATGGATGGGACTGTTCTGGCCTCCCAGTGTGCTGAGATATTGCCTTAAATGTACTGAGTTATCTACAATCAGGCTGTTAGTGGAAATTAAGGCATTTCCCCCATTAGAGGGCTATAACAAGAAGGAAATGTCGCAGGCTAATAATAACAACGTGAACAAGCTGAATCTTTTAAAACAACAACAATGTTTTCCTAGCAATATTAAAGAGTGGAATTGAACTGTAACTGTAACACTTTTAACTGTGTTGACTGAGCTGTTGAAACCTAAAGTCAAGTATTAAAGACAGTGATGAGTAACGGGACCTCTGTCATTCAAGAAAAAGCTATTGAATAGTAGCTTTTTTGTTTTGGGTTCATGCTCTTTACCCTCAGTGTGCAATGATGTAAGAGATTGCTATCTACAAGTATTCAGTTTGAATTTAACTGCTGTGTTTCCTGTGTCTGGTCTCTTGTGGAGGTGTAAGCTAACACGCTGTGTTTTGTGTTGCGGTATCTTTTCCAGGATTGAAACTACACATTCCAGAAGACAAGAGGACATCCTAATCCCTACAGTTCTCCGTCACAGAAAGGTGGCCTGCTCTACAGAGTCCATGGTTGGTTTGACATTGCATTTCAGTCTCTGTGGAAACATAACTGACCAAGCATATATACTGTCCCAGAAATATGGATGGGTGTAAAGTTACTGTGCTATATTACTGTGTCTGGTTATTTTTCATTCACAGGACAATCAGACGACTGTGTCCGCCAGCAAAAGTCATGATGACAGCTCTGATCTTGGGTAAGAGCCTTTCACTGTCTATCTGAAAGTCAGGACGGGCTTGGGCAGACTAGAAGAAGTGTTCAAGTCTTGCCTCACGAGGGCAACTCAGACTTAACGCTTGCCATCTGGTCGGGCAGCTGTTCACACAGGCTGACAGGACAGAGATGGAGGCTTCACACACACAAAGAAAAGAGATCACACACTACCCAGCTCTCAACATTACAAAATGGGCATTCTGTCGTTTCCTGCTCCTTGGTACTGATGCTGGAACTTACATTTACATAACAAATGTATTTTGAGTGACACCGTTACAAGAATACAGTCGAAAAATTTTGTACAAGTGCAGCATATGTAGACGGATCCAGGTCCGCTGCTAATTACACCTCATTCACCTGTGTGTGGGATATGGGAGTGCGTGTTACTGGTGCAATTCGG
>OMLB01061169.1:0-33744 GCA_900302555.1 Myripristis jacobus
GTACAGCCGTGACATCAGTGTCATTATAGCTCTGAGGGCACTGACTCAGCAGGGTGTTGTATAAAGTCATGAATTATATATATATATATATTTTACTATACAACATCCCTCAGCTCTCTTTTCAGACTTAAAAGGAAATAAATTTAATTATTCATCTTATTTCCAATGCAGTTTCCTTCATTATTTAAAACTGCAATAATTGTAACAGTGAAAAGTCGGACTGTGCAGACACACCTGATCCAGTGAATTAGGAAGTGGTAAGCAAGCAGGCAAGTAAGCACTTCATCAGAAACGTGTAGATGCGACCATCAAATTTCACTCATTGCATGTTAGCTGAGTCTAAAGGGTCCTCACGTGAATCAACGCTCGGCAGTTTGGATTATTGTAGGTTTATGGATTTTAATGAGTCACACACTGGACTGCATTTTCCCTCAGGAGCTGGTGGAGTTGCTCTGTGTTTGCACCTTGTCCCATGTTGGAGAAATTGTCATAAATACACAAGTAAAATGTCAAATCCGAACATTTTGCAAAACAAGTGGGATGGTTTATCAGGGGTTTCACTATAAGAGATGGCATGAAGGAGAGGGTGAATGGATGCGAACGTGCTCGGCCACCCGTCTGTCATTGCAGTGTGTCACTGTGTTGCCATAGTAACGTGTTGTTTACCACGAACGAGTGTTTACCTGGATGTTAAATGTTTAAGGGGATTTTCCTGCTCGTGCTTGTCAGGGTAGAGACAGAGACATTCCCTCTCGTGAACCAGCCCCACACAAACCCAACATTTTTCTCATTCGTGCCAAGGTTGCTCTCAGATCTCAGCGTCGTGTGTCTTGAGTTATATCCTCCTGTCGTCAAGAGAAGTCCAAAGTCCAGACAGCTGTCACTGTTTCACGTCCGTGTCATTTTCTGTCAGCCAGTTACCTTTGCACACTACAGAGCAGGGCTGCCGCGATGTGCTGACGATAACTGTGATGCTAAAAAAAAAAAATGGGAATAATAATACATAGGTCCCCCAGCACCACACACACGAACACACACACACACACACACACACAGCGCACACACCTGACGTGGTCACAGACCCTCTCTCCACTTCCCTACACTCAGACAAAATGCACAGTAAGCAAAGTTAAACATGAGTTTGACTGATAGCATTATTATTATTTTATTTTTTCCCCAGTTTTCTATAGATAACGCGATAATATCATTAGTGTGAATTCTTTTGTGTAGTGAAAATCTGATGTCATGAACCCAAATATAAAGGTTTTAAAAATGGGAGGAGCTTAAGAGCTAGAGGGGAGGCTGAAGGCGAAGGATTTCTAATAAAATAATTTTTTATTAGTTATCAGAAGCAGACCCTGCTGTGGAATAGCATTAATCATTTAAGAGATCAGAGCAATTTGACTGTTTTCCTTCTTTCCCAGAGTCAAGACAAAATAAAATTATAGATGCACCAGAGAGTAAAACTGAACAAGTATATGCACGACGCCATAACACTGGATAATAAATCTCAACCGCCTCGAAATGCATTGTAACTGGCAAATAAACAAACAAACAAAAACAAAAATGAACCCAAACCACTCAAAGGAATCTGTGTGAAAACTTTGTAGTGCAGCATATGTATTATTAATGGAAATGATTTTCTCTTGCAATCATCAGCACTTTTAAAGGGAAGCACAGCCGTGTGCCGGACGTTTACACAACCTAGCTGAAACTAACAGGCGCCTGTGGAGCTCCTGCTTTTATGTTTTTAAGCGCAATTCATGTCACACAGCAACATGAGGCCAACTTAGCTCAACTGTTGAATGGCTATGGGATGCAATATTGCAGACACCAATAAACTGGCCAAAAGTTGGGGGTTTAGGGCAGTCCCACAGCTTTGGACACACTTCGAGGGGAAAAAAACATCCTGAATTTGAGCTGTTTGTGTGGAATTCCCCTTTTAAGAGCCAAGACGGAACACTAACACATCTTCCCATTGGCCAGCGCTGGGAGGGATGTGTGGAATGTGGAAATGACTGAGCCCTACATTTATTTGTGTGTGTGTGTGTGTGTGTGTGTGTTGTGTGTGTGTTGCCATGTCCACAGCTGTGTGCTCATCACCATGTCTGAACGGAGGCAGGTGCATCAGACCGAACAAGTGTCACTGCAGCCCGGGGTGGAGCGGACATGACTGCTCTAGGTGACAACACACACACACCGACATTAGAGGAAGTCGCATCACTGCATCGGTTTCAATATTACTACAGTTGTACAATTTCAGTTTCAGTATTAGCACTCCATTACGAGTCATACGTTGTAAAAAAAAAAAAACATGTTTGTGAAATAGGGCTTGTTCACTGAGATAATCCCACAATTACACTTCTTATCAAATGTTCCTATGTTGACACAAGGCAGAAAAAGGCAGATCAGCACACTAGTTACCCTTGACTCAAGAAGGTTCTGGAAACATGCTGATTAGCACTGTGGAATAATCTCATCCCGCTGGCAGATGTTTTTCACCTATTTGAAAAAAGACTTGAGGTTTTCTGATGATTGATTTTTTTTTTCAGTCGGCAGTACGTGACTTTTTAGGTTGCACTCACTTCCCTATTTAAAAACATATTGCCAAGTCACATGTGGTGAATGTGATTAGTTATAATGGAAACCCAAGCTGTGTGCCTTTTTCTAAACACGCTGCAGGCAAACAGCTGAAATCTCCAAAGTCAGTCAGGTATTACCGTTGACAAAACCCACCAAGGTTCGATATCAGTCCCTTGATAGCTACCAAGGCATTAATGACTCCTCTGGGTAACAGAGCTCTGAACACAAGACTGATACCTCTGCGTCATCTGGAAACACTCATGTCTGCTCTCACACTCCAGGATCTCTGGCATGAGAGTCAAGCACGTTATGAGAATGATATAACACTGTTTAATAATAAAAACAAGGCTAATCGGAGTGTACCCTGGATGTTAGGGACCATTTTGTTGTTTGGCAGTATATTGTTCTCATGTGGAAACATAAGAACACCAAACATAGACAATGCAGCATTGCCCTGGGGTCCTGCTAATCACGCAAAAGTACCAGAAGTTCCCCTGAAGTGCTCAGATACACAAAAATACCTGAGAGAACTCAAACGTTTGCTCAAATGTGTTCGGTCGCCCCAAAGTGTCCGAATAGCTTTACCTAATATTATCTCAAAGTGCTCAGTTAGGCAAAAATACCATACCCAGGTGCTCAAAAGGTTTAACCAAAAGAACTCAAACAGTTGCCCAAACGTTCCACAAAGTACAGCATAATACATTTTGGGTACACTTGGGTAGCTTTTAGGTACTTTGGGGGTACTCTCGCGTAACTGCTTCAGCACTTTGGAGCACTTTTGGTTATAATTCGGTGACAGCAGCTTGGGGTGTTTTGGGTGCTTTTGGATCAAGTGTTTTTGGATCTCTGGTAACTGAGAACTTTGATGTAATGTAGGTTTTGATGATTATTAGCAGTGTGGCATTTTGAGTGCAGCTGCGGTAGATTTTATTTATATAGTAGTTGCCAAATTTTGGTGTCAGTCCCTTAGAATCAAGGAGGAAGAGCCTTTTTCTTACCATTTTGATGATCAACAGTCATACAGGGAGGAAACAACACGCTCTAACAGCTGAAAGCAGCATGTTTCAGCCTGTTGTCTGGGGGTTGTTAAGGATTCTGAGAAATGGAGGAAGTCTCTTACTGAAGGCAGAGGTGGGTTAGACAGACTGTGGGAAAATGATTACACTAACTGCCGAATACACCAAGCGTCACATATTGATGGCTGAGTATTCATTTTCCTGTAAAATCGGGTATAGCAACACAATACTGACTATTGGATTAAAGGCAGCAGCATTTTTCCCCAAAAGTAGCTATATAGTTTTAGAATTAAATATTTGATCAATAGGGAAATAAACTGAAAGGGAAGGAAGACAATGTCAATATCGACACAACAAGTATGGCTCTGCATAACAGTGAAACTTACGGGTTTTTGCCTTCAGCCTTTATATAGGGCTGTGGCTTTTATTTTGGGGGTTTTGTCACATTATTTGCATTCACTCAACCTGGGAGTTTTGCCTCATCAAAATTCACCCATCACCCCCAAGTTAATTTCGGCACCAAGATGCTCGTAGTCCACCAACACAGCACTAATGCGTGGTCTGAATTATTTTATGTCGTCTTTGTTCACAGGAAAAGGAAATCGGGGTACTATCATTTCTAAAGATGCCACTCAGCTCCATGTCAACCGTCTGATGAAGGGAACTTTTGTATAGTTACTGACACCATTGTACACCATTCATTCTCATCTCTGCAAGAAGCAAAGCAAAGAACCATTTTGTAAAATAAAGCTGTATTTTTTCATATAGAAAATCAACAGTATTAAACATATGCTGCTATATACTTGTACGATGTGTAAAAACTATTGTGATTGTCCAATGTATATGTGTAAACTATTCTCACATTTTTATTAAAGCATAAAATACTATTAAAAAAAACACAATACTTTGAAATTTTTGATCAGCCTCTCTATGCTTTACGTTCACATAATCCAAATGAATAATTTTACAGTAGCCACGTTTGAAGATATTTACACTCAGGTGATGTTTACGATAACAGTTGAATGCTGTTTGCATGCAAGCACATTCACATCATGCCTAGAGGGTGATTGGCATGCACTGTTTGCTTTAAGCCACTTGTCTTTCCCGACAGCTCTCACACACACACACACCGATGAGAACGTATTCCTCCATTCTTGTGGTGATAAAAGGTGACCTTTGTCTGGAAATCCCCTCGCTGCTCACAAGCAAACTTACCTGCTGAACAGCCTTCGATAAAACTAAACACACCCACAAAAAGCAAGATACACCACCAAGTCTCTGTTAATTTGTCTTCATTTATTAAATTCACCTAATTAGAAACAATAACATACAGAGAAAAACCCAACAGCAAACTTATCTGAGATATAAAACTGGATTAAGATGGTCAATGACTGAATTTAATCAAATCATGGCCAGTTGTTACCATGGAATTCAATACAAACATTGACTTAAAACAATCTTTCACCAGTACATGATGAAAAAGGAATAAAGTATTGCCTATGAGGAATAGAAAAAATGATGTATTCTGGAGATAAAGTGGAATTTCTTAGCAGGCATCTGGGGAAGGTTGTGGTGGTTTGTATTTTTTATACAGGTATATAGTGCATGAGGATAGTTGGCAGAGCTCAGTTTCATGACCTCAGAGCCTCCACTTTTTCCTCCAGCGTGTTGGGGTTGGCGCCAGAGAACTCGTCCACCTGAAACGCAGACCAGACAAAGAGTTAATAAGAAGCTCATTTGCAAACAGACAGAAGCAATGTTGCAATCCTTGGTGCCATAAAAAAAAAAAAGGACTCGCAACATCTGGCTCAAGGATTAAAAACGAAAAAGACAAGCACGACATAATGCTTAAGACAGGAATGAAGTTGCTAAGGCTGACTTCAAAGTGCTCAAATAATGGAGGGATATTTATGACTGAATGAAATGCTTACCTTCTGTCCGTTCTTGTAGAAGTGGAATGTGGGCATGCAGCTGATTTTGCAATGTGTAGCTACATCCTGAAAAGAGCGAGGGCCAGAGACAGAATTAGGATGATGACACAGACAGTGGATATTAATATAGCCGTCCTCGTCACCCATAATTTACAAAGCGAAACAGTCAGTACAAAGTTTTAGGACCAAACCAAACAAAGGGCCTTCATTTAGATAAATGATGGAATTTCAAAATCAGTAAGGATTTTAAGTGACTTTCTCAACTCTGTTACGCAACAACATGTGCAGTATACAAATGAACACATGAGGTGTTTTGGATTGTTAGATGTTCAGACAGCGGAGCTTCTTTATCTTTCTGTGTATCGCCTCTCTCCACCCTCAGCACCACATGGATGGCAGTGAGCTGCGGGAACTACGTGCCAGCCCAAGAAGAAACTGAAAGTTTTTGGTCCTCACCGCCCTTTACCACTTTACCCCGCTCACCACTTTGTAAAAACTGACTGGCCCATCAAGTTATCACGTGCAATAATGTAAAGACGACAGTTACAGACGATGAAAAGTATTCAGCTACATCTAAGTTTTTTTTTGTTTTTTTTTAAAAATTGTGTTATTTATTAATTTTAGCATAATGATTGATTTCAATTGTCAGGATTTATAGACACAATGATGCAATTAATGAATCACTGCACCCATAACAGCTACATTTGTGTGCAGGAAGATCTCTGTTTGGAACCCAGTGATTCAGAAAACCTAGCGCTGCATTGTTGAATGTCAGTGTCCCAAGTGTGTTTAAATATCATAGCCTCATGCGCTTTATTTATTTATTTATTTATTTTTAAACAGGATACCGTTTTATGTAAACAAATTACTCCTTAACCAAAACCAAAAGCAGTAATGTCGATGAGCAGTGCTTACTATGACTACTGGCTGGGATGAGTTTGTTTTTCCTATATGCCAGGTATGCAACTAGCGCTCAGTCTATCTTTGAAAAGAAATATTTTTTGGTTGATTCAGGGTAACAGCATCAAATGGTTTGAGCAAACAGACCTTGGGTGGAGCACGGCATGTAGACAAACCTGTTACATCAGAACGGTTTTTATCTCCTGGTGGGATGACAACATGCTGAGAGCTACGCGTGGGCAGATGTCACCTCACCCAACAATGCCTAGTCTCTTTATTCCCTAAAGCTCACGCATTGTTTCAAAGGCAGCAGTCTCAAATTTATAGCACAACCACTGGGTTCACACAGCATGCATGTAGTGCTGCGGTCACATGAGCCAGCTGGTGAACGGGATTTCACAAATACTCCACATTGCTTTGAGTATTATTGAACGGAAGTACAAATCCTAAATCCTAAAACTACAGAAGGCTGGTATAGAGGAATTTAAGAAGTATTAAAGGGAAATTCCCATTTATAGAAAATTACAGTTCTTGCAATGTTGTACCGATATTGTGATATGAGATACTGTCTGGGATTTTGGAAATCGCAATATTGTGATCTGACAGTTGTCGTATCTTGGTTTAAAAGGCTGTAACAGTAAAGACATGACATTTTCTGAAGTTAACAGAGCTGCTCTGCTATTTGCCTGGTCATCATATTCACACTAATAATTAGGCTACTGTTTATCTAAACTTTTATGTTTAAATATCTAACCAAAACGCAAACAGTCATCCTTAAAGTATCATCACAGTATGGATAGAGGTACTTAGTCAAACATATTGTGACATTTCATTTTGTCCATATCGCCCAGCCCTAGCTGAGGTATGTGCTGCATACGTGGGAGCAATATGGGCTTAAAAAATTTTGCAATGACTATTGTTAGGAGGAAAGATCCATTTCAACATTTATGGAAAGAAAGTCTCCCTGTTAATTTTATTTATGATGCAGAGTTCCAGTTTAGAAGCTTGTGGGGGGTTAAATGAGGGGATTTTATGGTGTCTGTGAGTGTGTGGCAGCACGGACGAACTGTGCGGTAAAATCTCCCTTTGTTCTGAGATGTGCAGGTGTAGCTGTGCAGTACAGAGGCTGGCCGGTGAGGCCCAGAAATGATGCGGTCAAAAAGAAATGTTGGTAAGCAGACAAACACATACCTGGGCCTCGTCCACGTCCACCTTCAGGAAGATCACATTCTTGTTCTCCGGCTTTTCTGACAATTCCTGCGGAAGAATGAGTCAGTCAGTGTGGGCGGGGGTGTGCGGCTGTCCAGTCACGCTGGCTGATGAGCCACGCCCATTTACCAAAAGACATTATGACTAATTTCACAGAAATCTAAATGAAAGTGTTGGAAATGAACATGCCAGTAGTCTAAAACGCATAAATTTTCATTAAACAGAATTATATGTGCATTAACAGCCATTTCAAAGACTTGGTCAATTATGCCAATAAATAAATCTTTGTAAATTTAAATCGCTGGTTCAATTGTGTCAAGTTTGGCTCAGCCACCAAATTCTCTCAAGGGTTTTCTGGTGAGGCAGGCATCCAAGTGTGTATTACTTGAGGCGGGACCAGCTTGCCACAAGGTTACCCGGGCAACAACATCTCTCTCTGAAGAGCTGCTTCAACTGCCCCTCTTCAGCTGGAGAGCAACACCTATCCCTCATGGCAGGACTCCCTTTACACCGCAGACAGTGACTAGAGACGGTCTGACTCAAAGAGGCTGAAAGCACGGCTTCTGTAGAGCTGCAGCTACCAATTATTTTGATTATCAACTAGTGTATTGTTTTCTCTATTGACTGTTTAGTTGTTTGGTCAATAAAATGGTGAAAAATGTTCAATCAAAATTTCTCACAGCCCAGGGTGACATCCTCAAATGTTGTGTTTGGTCCCAGCCAAGAGTCCACAACCCAATGATATTGACTTTACTGTCACAGATGATAATTGTCATCCTGTGTGTCACGCCTCACTCTGGTCACTAGGGGCAGATAGGCTAACCCTGAGTGAGTGACTGGGGGGTGTGGTAAGCATGCATTGTGGACTTTGCATCTAACAAGATAAGTGAAAAAAAAATCCATATGACGTATTGCAAAATGACTGGGGCAAAGTAAACCGGATACAGACATAAATAAAAAGCATACAACTCTAAACTACTCTTATGTTAGATTTCTCCTTAAAATATGCCACAACTTCTCCCTCTCTAGTCTGCATGAGAGGTTGCTGATGGGTCTCCTTCATTGCAAATGACAGCTCGAAACAATCTGCAAGCATCTCAGTAATTGTAGAGAGCACTCAAAAAAAAAAAACAAGTCACACATTCTAAGTGATCTGAAGGCAGCCCGAGTCTGTAAGACCCAGGCTACATCAGGAATCAAGAGAGCTGGAGTCGGGCCAAATGCCCACCCTTGATTTGTGCCACCCCGGTGACTCAAGCTCCATAATCAGCCACTCACCTTGAAGCGGGGGGCGATTTGTTTACAGGGGCCGCACCACGTGGCTGTGAAGTCCACCACCACCAGCTTGTCTCCAGCATCCTTCAGGGTGGAAAGGAAGGACTCCTGCACAAAGTGACAGACACAGAAAATGACACAGATGACAGAAACACTTCACGAAAGTCCTGTAAGTTAATGCAAAGTGGTGTATGAGAAAATACAACATTGACAGGCTGCTTATTTCTCCATGTCTAATTTTGTTTACTAGTCATTTGCTGGTCGCTTTCCTCAAGATGATCATCTACTGGAATTATTATTTCACTTTTCTTTATGAATGCATGACTGGTTAGGTTACAGTCAAATATTAAACTCATTCGCGTTTTGCACAGTTCACCCGAATGCAGTTTAGTGACAAATGGACATGCCCAAGCTGTTATTTGAACTAGGATTCAGTGAGTGGGGGCTCAATAACCTCAAACATTAAAAAACAAACAAACAAACAGTACGTTTCCATAATTCATACCCGGGCCCTGATCTGCACTACACGCAGCTCCGTACATTCAGAGAAAATGAATGATCGCTGTGAATACGGAATATAAAACGATGGTGTCTCGTTATACAGGCAAGAAGCAATTTGTAGCTCCCACATTAGCGTGAAGGCTGTGTCCATGTTAGAGAAATCAATGACTTTGTGGCATGAAAGTTGGTCTAAGCACGGCATGGTTACGTTAGCGTCATTTGAAAACACACCGTGAGCCGTCAGGCCTGTGCAGCCGGTCACTACAACATGATGTGGTAACGGTCCACTTGTTAGCTAAGCCTAACCTTTTTCAGGCCGGGTCGGAAACCATAAGCTAACACTGTGGCCGCAATTGCCAACCAACTTAGTGTTGTGTAATGTTATTTCCACGACTTGTGGCCTGAGCTACTGACTGTGGTGAAACGTGCTGTGTCTGTAGCTAGCATGCCCACCGACTAAAATGGCCATCATCAGCGTGGTGCAGACGGCTAACGAACCGACCCGGTGTTATCTTTAACATCACGGAAACGCAACGTCCTGTCCGGCCGAGGGAACTGCCCTGAAGACAACATGGTGAAGAGTGGGATTTTAAGGGTTTTAACAGAGGGAATAGTGGGTTTAAAAAAAGTCTTTAAAGTCTTTAAAACACTTGGTGTAAGGTAGCGTGGAGCAGCGATAGCCGGAGAGGAGGGAAACGGGCGCGCAGCTGCCCACATCAGTGAAAAAAGCCCCACCACAAAAAACAATACAAGCGCAAATCAAGCTAACATAACGCCGCCGGTGAAAACGATATGCTAACTGTAAAAGCTGCGCATAAACAAGGCAACTTACCAAGTCTTCAACTACTAGAACCATGGTGACTGTAGGGGAAAATAGGCCTCCGTGTGGCTGCGGCGTGTCAGACTTTAGAAATGTCCCACCGGAGGAAGCGACGTTAACTTATAACGTTCACGTCAAGTTACACAGACAAATCCGGGTCAAACCGGAAACTATTTCACTTTGGTATCAAAATAAAACCCACGTCTGAACATGTCACAAGATGTTTAACACGATGAGTAAACATGGCATTCGCTCTCGTTGCGATAAAATTACGACATCGAGAATGACATTCTAATTTATGGAAAATTCCTTCGTAAATTATAATTTCTTTATTTTCACTTCGCAGTAATAAAAAGGCGCTGATCTTATTTTGAAAATTGGTGCGAAATGGTAGGTCTTATATTTGCTGGCTTGACATTGTCTGGTGTCGCCCATCCGACTTTGTGCCAACATTTGCAACCCGGTCCAAACGGAGACGCAGGAGCGACTTTTTCCCATAGAACCCTGCGACAGATGTGGGAATAAGTTAAGTATTAAATGAAACAGTGATTGTCATAAAGAAAGCCCAATCTAAAACTAAAGCACACACACACACACACACAAACAAATGTGGGGAGATACCCGATTGTTTAATGAAGGTTTTATTTCTTTAATTATTTCATAGTTCCATGCAGTGTTTAGTTTCAGTTTGTGATGTGTTTGTGTTCAGTTTAAGTTTCTCCGGAGGCGGCTAACAGTAACTCAAGTCACAATGACTTGACAAATTCCTGGTTTACCGTAAAGGTCTGACTCAGTGGAGAGTGAAGTCGAGGCTGACCAATGGAAACAGGCTGTGCACAGTGCTGGGCGTGCTCTGCTCCCAAGCTCTGCACAATGTCATCATGTCCATAACACAATCACAGCTGTCTGCTCATTTTGTTGGTGTAAACAAGCTATTTTTGATGGTATTAACATTTACTGAAATGTTTTTGAGTCATTGAGATAATCTTAAAATGATTAATTAAAAAAATGAAACACCTCTCCAGGGCAGTAAACAAAATATGCACATATTTCCTGTTTAATCCAGTCCAGAAAACTGAATGTGGACTTTTGACAATAACTGGATTCATAGTAGGCCCCTTATCTTTTGACCTTTTCCAGTTTTCTGGAGCATCATCCCTGTAGCCCTGTCTTAAAAGAGTGGCAGCATCCTTTCTAGCCATGGAAATGAGGCTCTCATCAGCAGCGCCACAACCTTATGAAATTCAAATTGCTGTCTAAAAATAGTGTGTTTTTCCCCCCATCAAACAAAAAGCTCCAATAGACAGCAGCGGACCAACGGTGCTTGCTCTATTATCTTGGGCCCACTCCACTCTGGATGAAGAGGAGCACACACCTTCAAAAGGCTTCTCTGTTTTCCTGCGGTCTTAAGTGCATGACGCGTATAAATCGACCCCACATTCATCTGAAGTGTACACACTGATTATCTACAGCGTGAAACCCATGGTGCTACCTATGTTTTCCGAGGTTTGTGGCGGTAGACGTACATTTGAAAGACACGATAGACAAAGTTTAACACCAAAAAGGCTTTATGAACCATACAAAAATTATTAATAAACATAATGCACATGAATAATGCTGCTGTGGTAAACAATGCACAAGTGTGTCATGCAATAGATATGCAAAAGGCCATTGAAGCACTTGCTGGCACAGGAAAACACCCTATTGATGCTATCAGTTGCAACATGTTGGTTAACACCTTATCAGTTCACACCTTTTTGATTGCAAATACACTCGAATATTGCTATGAGCAATGTTGAGCATCATTTGTTTTCCCGTAATGGCAGGCTTGGAAAAATACAAAATGCTAATCAGGTTTGAGTCAATATAAAACTGTGTTAATATAAACAGACTAATTGTTAATATAAAACTAAGTGGTTAGTCATAGCTACTCATTGCTAAGACTCTGTCCTTCACGGCGAGGGTGTAATGGTGTGTATCGCTCAAAAAAGTAGAGACTGCTATTTTTTTTTTTTCAGGATAATACTGATTCCTTTCAGTTTTCTCGTCTTGGTGCATGTCAGACTTTGACGATGGCCTTGCCGATGTTTTCTCCCTGCAGCATCCCCATGAAAGCAGCTGGCATGTTTTCAAAGCCTTCGGTGACGTGCTCCCGGCAGATCAGCTTCCCCTGCAGGTGCAACCCGAGTATGGTAAAATTACACTGGAGATGTGGGACAGTGGAAATAATGTGTATATCCGAATGAAGACAGGGGAACATAAGATTTAAAGAGACAAGGCTCACCTCTTTGACCCATGCCATCAGCCTCTTGAGGGATTCGGGGTGCTTGTGTTCCCACCTGCTCTGCATGAAGCCCTCCATCTTCAGCTGCTTGAAGATCATGGTCAGGTGGGGGTACGGGCCTGAGAGAGGGGAGGGATTAATTGTGGATAAAAAAAAAAAATCCAGTGATAAATCAGGTAAACAGTCAAGGAAAGCCACTAGGTAAATCTCTCAATTTACAATAACACATCAAGGCATCCAGTCAAGGCTTAATGGCGCCCTCTAGTGACCAATGGCGTGATATTGCAATGTGTCAGTGACTTCATGATCCAGTCAAGTTATGATAAAACCGAATGAACAGTCCTGAATTGACCCGTTTAAACAAATTCTGCACGAATAGAGCATTTCATAGTGGTGCTCACAAGTAGGACCAAGTAAATGGCAAAAAATAAGATGAGCTTGTCTTTCTATGACTGAACTGAAAGCCTCAAATGGTGAACATACTGTACATACAGGGAAATACACACCTGTTTGTGGCATGGTGTCGTTGTACAAAGAAATAGCTCCACACACAGCTATTCTCCCAAAGTCCTTCATCTGGGGCAAGGCGACGCTTGAAAACGGACCTGACACCTAACATAAAGAGACAAGCATCACTTGTATGTAACAGTTAAAAAAGGCACACGATTCCACACATTTTGGTATTTAATTGCTACTTATAGAATAAGATTCAGATGCTTGATAACACCAGTAGTAAGGGGCTATTACCTGTATCACTGTACAACAAATCAATAGTTCAATACCCCCATGTATGTATGGTTGTATAATGTTACACCTTTACATATTCTCAATTTCTTATTTTTGTACATATTGCTGTAATATTACTGTAGGATTAATGCACATATTTTGACAAATTTCTAATGCACATATTTTTAGATTTCTTATTTTCCCTTTCTGTTCCATATAATTTCACTTATGCTTACATACATACATACATTTTTCTCTTGAGAATCCGAGCAACTACAACTGACCAAATTTCCCTTCAGGATCAATAAAGTATTTCTAATTCTGATTCTGAATGTAAAGGTCAGCGCGACAGAACCCTGACAATATTCTTGAGCCCTTGCTATGTTTCTACTTCAAGACAGTAGAGGCTTCATTCTTTCATTATAAGTTATCACTGAACTTTCTGTCCTCTGATTTATTAATTGACTAATTGTTTCAGCACTAATGCACAAGTGTGCTTGTCTATCTCAAGGCTGCCAATACTTATCTCAATTAGAAGCATGTGGACTGCTGATCCCTTAAATTACAAGGAGAAACACATTTTTAAATTTTAGACTTTTAGCACATTTAACACTCCTATTCCTAGCTGCTTTAGTGTCTTGCTCACAGATAGTCTGATAGGACATGTGTCTAATTTCAACAGTGAACCTGTAGACCCCACCTTCGCCCCCACTTACGTTCTCAAAGTAGCAGTCGTATCCCTGCGGCGAAGCCTTCTTCAGCGCCTCCTCCAGCGAGCCCACACTCTTGTAATTGAAGGCCTCGTCGAAGCCCAGCTCTTTGAGGAAGGCGACCTTGGCGTCGGATCCCGCCGAGCCCACCACCTTGCAGCCCTTGAGCTTGGCGAGCTGGCCCACCACCGAGCCCACCGCCCCGGCTGCTGCGTTCACCAAGAGGGTTTCCCCTGCCTGGAGTCCCAGGACCTCCTCGATCCCATACAGAGCTGTCAGCCTGGACAGGGAGGGAGAGAAACGGGTGGTCGAAGCCAAGTAAGAGCGATGCTTGCTTTATAATTTCAAATACCTTATGCACTTCAGTGAAAGAATTGAGAAAGCAAATCTCAAAAGCCAAAAGACTAATCTTCCAGGCCTACAAGAGCTGTCTCTTTGACCCGATTAAAATAAACACTGTGCTTTGGCTTCCATAATTAGGTTGGGATTGATTACAAGGTGACCTGATAAGCTGCCAGCCGGACAAAACATCTGGCTCTGCAGTTGTTTCTTTTTTGAAAGGACGATTACGCACAGCTGTGCTGGCAGGCTTAACTTATTTGGAAAAGGATTAAAGGAAAAAAAACAATAATAAAGGTACATTTGAAAGTTTTTTTCCCCCAAGATAATGATTCTAATTCACTGTTTAAACTATTGACCTCAGCATGCTCATAACAGATTTACAGCTCAGCTACAGGTGCACACATCTTCATGACATCCTCTCAAACTCATAAATGAATACTTATGACCTTTAGCTGCTGAGGGAAGAAATCAGTGTCCCTTTGCCAGCCTTAGACATTAGCAGGGAGAGATCTGCAGTATTTTCTGACATCCATTAGAGAAGACTGACTGTGCTCTCTGTCAGCATATTCATAGAATTACACACATGGGAGAAAGGCTGTGTGATCTACAGATATTATTATCAGTGCCATAATATGAGACCAAATATTGTAGTGCTGTGATATGGCATAAAAGCTTTCTTTTCCTGGTTTAAAAGGCTGCATTACGGTAAAGGGTTGCAATTTTCTACACTTTTTAGTTTGTTGTAGCTGTTGTACCTGCTAGGTCATCATATCTACATTACTAATGAGAGATTATCAAAAATCTCTTGTGCATAAATATGAAAGTATCAGCTGTTATCTTTAAATGGTCACAATAATGATATTGAGGTTTTTAGTCAGAGATATGGTGATTTTTGATTTTGCCCATATTACCCAGCCTCACATGGGAGCTTCTCAGTTTTACTGTTTTTTTTTATTGCTGAATACTAAACAGCTACCTTAGTCAAGGGCACATCATATTTCCCAGACAGATTTTCACAGGCTGGCATTCAAAACGAGTCACCAGCTTATTTCTCTGAATTAAAGGCTCTTTCTCCCTCCACTGGCAACTTGAATTTGAATGAATGGAGTGTTTTTTTCTTCTTCACTATATTAGTTGAGTACAAGTACAACTCTGTGATTACATCCTGTCCAATCTGCTGTTGAATCTCTCAGATCCTGAGCGTCACAAATGGTGAATCTGTGCATTTGCACTTTTGATGCAAGGTTTGCACGGAATTTGCAAGGAAGTGCTTTGTACACCTGTGGTTTCAAGTCACTTTCAATGACGTATTATATTTTACTGCTTGTTGAATCACTTGAATGCTGAAATTGTCAGTGGCTTCTATTGATGCGTAAAGGGTATGGGTGCTCGACAATGTGTGCACTGTTTGGTGATACAGCATTACCTTTTGTATGGATAACTACCATTATCATACTTCTAAACTGAAAAGAAAAGCTTTGAAAGGTTGAAAATCAGTGTTCGAAAACTTTAAATCTAATAAAAAAGTTTTGAACAATGGAAACTAAGTTTTCAAGGCTTGCATGTTTTCATAGGCTGATAAAAATAAAAAGTTGAGTATTTGTTCATCACAAC
This sequence comes from Myripristis jacobus, assembly GCA_900302555.1. Taxonomy (NCBI): domain Eukaryota; kingdom Metazoa; phylum Chordata; class Actinopteri; order Holocentriformes; family Holocentridae; genus Myripristis; species Myripristis jacobus. The sequence continues at coordinate 15,912 of OMLB01061169.1, forward strand.
TGCAAAACTCTTTTTTACTTGGAATGTTTTTCCAAAAATGTTCAGTTTCAAATCTGTCACTGTTCTCCAAGTGCATTAGTTTGTTCTCCAGGTTTGAAAGCATGTAAATGGTGATCTGAAGACTGGTGCACATAAGTTGGAAAAAAGTTTTGAAACGTTGAAAACCTGGGCTTCAGCACTTTGAACCATATGGCTCAAAAACATTATGCAAGTCTTCAAAACTTTGTTTCAATCTGTGCAAATTCTTTTAATATTTGATTTCAAGCTTTCAAACACTGAGTTTAAACTCTTTTTTCAGTTTCGAAAGACGACATGATATCTATCCAATTCTCCTCGAGCCTCTTCATGGAGGTTGGTGAAACATTCCCTCCATGAGAACAGAACGCTGGTCTTGTGGCCCGCCAACTTTCAACTAATCAAATCCAACACAGACATCTTATGATAAAACATCAAGGTGATATGTGAAATGTGAGAACACATTTAACTTGGAATCATAAGGAGGATCACTTTCTAAAACTCAGGTTTGTATGATAGACTCAGGAACTCCCTTGAAGCTGCAGGTGTACACTCACTTTTTAAACAAACTCCTTGCAAAAGTTGAATCAGACAGTTTTGCTGCAATAACACTTTAATAAAAACTTCATTGAGGTCTGTCTTACCCTGGCATGCCAACAGTACCCAGAGCCAGGGTCAGAGGAACATCTTGAGGCCACTCAGGCATGATGGGAGTCAAGCCTGTCCCATCGCAGACTGTGTGTGTCCTCCAGCCGCACCGGCCGACAACATGGCTGCCAACTGGAAACGCTGCATTGTTGCTTTGGATCACCCTGAAGAAAACAGGGTAACAAAAAAAAGAAAAGGAAAAGTTCACCCAAAATACAAAAAAGGATGTTTTCCCATTTAATCTATTGCAATCTAACTTTCCATTCTATGTGCTTTGGCAAGGTTTCCAGTCTGTCTCCAATTGCTGAAATGAGGCTGAATGGAACTCATTTTCATTATTTCACCATTTCATCACTTCATGGAACTCTAAACTATCTACCCACTCCCATTTGGGGCAGACAGGTCCAATTTTCCATTGTTCTTCAGCAGGAAACAGTTCCCAACTAAATTCTGGGGTTGGGATTATGTCGGACATCTATGTCATTGATTTTTGAAAGAGCTGTTCTTGTTGCTGAGTTTTTCACATGAAATGTTCGACAGTTTGAGCTCCATAAAGTATACACCCATCCAGCACAACAGTATTGGGGTGAATGGAGAGCTCACCAAACCACACAGAAACTATGAGGATGGATTAAACACATTAGTGGGAAAACAGTTGTCTTTCATTTTGGGTGAACTGTTCCTTACAGTTCGGTACGATATAAAGCATCCAGTCAAAAACACAAAATAAAAGCCCATTATGTCACTAAAACTACTTTACAGCTAGACATTATTATGTTGTGTAACTAATGAACTGATTGCTGATGTGTTTTGGTGAATCCTGGTCGACCATCCAACCGTGTGGGAGATCAGCTTTATGCATAATGGTCCATTACCATGTATAGACATTACCAGACAGATGTGAATTACATGGAAGCCCTTTGAGGCTCACTGGAATGTTTAGTCAGGGATGGATAGAGCAGTAAATATAAATTGTTATCCATCTCTGGGTTAACCACTGAATAATGTCTTTCGGATATGTTTATTAGCAAAAGTCTTCCCAGTGCAACAGATTGAAACAGTTGTGTCTGGTCTCTCAGAACAGTCTGCCAAGGACATTACAATTTCAGTCTGAGTCATTGAGAATCAAAGGATGTTGGTAATTAACAGCAGGCACAGGACCGATTCTGTTTCAGTAAACACCAGGCATGCATTGTACATCAAAACAGATCAAGGCATTTTTTCTGTGTCTCTGTGTGTGTGTGTGTGTGTTCCTTACTTGGCCACTTGAGTTCCAATCATGATATCCCCTTCGTTCATGCGAACCCGACTGAACGGCCTGCCGGGGGAAAAAAAGCGATGGCCAGAGAGAGACAAATGAACTGACTATCTAACATGGCTTAATACATAAATTGGTAATGTGAAGCTTTTTTTTTGCACAATTTAGAAATTTGTTTTGCAGTTGCATGATATGAGGAAGAAAATACGTTTCACCCTACGCTGCACCCACCTCATGTACGGGTCGACACTGAGAAACACGGCTTCCAAAAGCACCTCTGAAACAAAAAGAGACGTTACAGCAAAACAAGAGACTCTGGAGCATAAACCAGACAAACATACCCTTCATCTGTGCATGACTCAGGAAAGACTCACTAAAACCGTTTGCCTGTGATGCCTCAAAAAGGGCATGATTGTGATTCATCTAACCCAATGAGCCACAGGTAAATAGGTAGTGGAGAACTGTTTTTTCTTTACCTCCATCTTTGGGCTCAGGAAGCTGCTCCAGCCTGAGCTCAAAGTTGCTGTTCTTTGGGAAGCCGTCAAAGTGCTTGGTCAGAACCCACGTCTTCGCTTGGACCATGGTTCTTTGTTTTGGACAGCTGTGAGAGGGATACGGTTAGAACAGTTGTGTGATAATAATCAAATGGTCAAACGTACCACCACGTCTTTCCCAGTACGGTTTGGGGAGGATTTTTAAGCCTTGAGAACGCCTTAACATGGACTGTGCTAGACGGATGTAACTCAAGCTGTTGAGCTGAGGTTGCTGGGTGCCAAATTTTATTTTTGAACCTCCTGTAAGTGTCAAACTCCATGAAATGATGGGTGGCAACCGATGACTCCAAAGCCACACTTGCTCTCCCCCTTTCCCTCTAACATCTCAGCTAATTGGGTTTCTACACAGGTGCTCTGTCAGAGTAGCACAAGTTATATTTTAAACTTTGCATGACACATTGCACTCCTAGCTTTTTAGTTAGTAGCTGAAACTGCATAAACAGGCTTGCGTTGTTACACTGAATGATTACAAATGTAGGAATGCAACACAAGGATGCAGGTGGGGTGAATTCATGACATCAGTACAAGCCTGTACACCTACACAACAGCCTACACACAAACACACATAAGGAGGAAACAAATCGACATAACAAGCGAAGATATGCAGTTTTAGCTAAGTTTTAAGCGAGGATAAGAGTGAATGTTTTTTTTTGCAACGCCATTAAATATCATCGCGCGGGCATGTTAGCTTATGTAGCAAGAGCACATTTGATTTTTGACACGCAAATTACAAGAAATCATAGCGTTACAGTCGACTTTTTGGAAGCAGTGAAGCCTTTCCCCTTTTGAATCAATCTGCTCTCTGTAGCTCTGCCGGTGCACCTTTCTCTTAAAATAACCGTCACGACATGGCGCCTGTTAGCACGCTATCTCATTTAACGTAGGCAACAAAACAATTCCCAGTGTCCAGTTGACTTACCAGTTGCTATTGTCCATAAAGAAATGATAGAAAGTAGATTTGGAGGACCAGAAAGCAGCTAAGGCATGGGAGGCGGATAGATAGGGAGGGGGGGATGACGCTCCGACGCCGCTTGTGATTGGCTGAGAAAGTGTTGGCGCTGCCTCTTGTTGTAGACGTCAGATGCAAAATTTGCATACGTGATGACGCGCTTCGTTTGGATGGTAGCGCGCGCTTTCAGTTATGACTCTAACCGCTAGGACTAACCGTAGGAGCGACATTTTCAAATTATTAGACCGATAAGAAGTTGTTTACCTCTTCACATTTTGTTGGTAAGATAATAACACAAGTCGAAGATTTCAGAGTAACTATCAAAAACTATGGCTGTTTGCTGGCTGGCTACATGTTTTAGTCAGTGTTACCGTCATATATACTGTTAGCTGTTAGCCGAGGATCAGCGTTAGCATAGCTTGCATGCATTGCTAACAATACAGGAGAAAAGTCAAATGAGAACAAACATTTACACAATTTAAGATGGAAGAGGTGCATGAATAGCTGTTCATAAAATAATCTCTAGTTGTGTGGTGTTTCTAAACGTCATAAAAATATAATACGAGAGGGATAAAGCTCTACTTGAAAAACGGTCAAATAAAAATGGAAGCAGATAGTCATGATGTTACACCATGATGACAGCTTTGATAATACTAAATATTCGTGAGAAATGTAAAACCCTTCTATCTGTTTCATGTGGTGCAGAGTCAACCACTCAAAACAGACAAGAAAACACAACAGGTTAATACATTAACAAACAAAACAAAAAGAAAATGTATGTGACAGCGATTGCCGTTTTTGTTTTAGTTGTGGCTTTTTGTTGCAGTACATAGCACCGACAACTACGATTTTCACTAGTTGACGTATCATTGATGTCTACACTAACGTAACAATAACACATCTGGACCAATCTCAATCCACTATTAGCTAACTCAAGGTAAATTGTCCGTCAGTGTTAATCCACGAAGAATTTTATATCATAACTTTGCCAATGCAGTTTGCTTTTTTCCGCAATGGAGATCTTTTACCACAGGGGTGACGTCAATGTTAGACTTTTGTTGATGTTTTCAAAGTATTGTAATATGACTCTGTTTTATCTCAAGAGGTCATAGCTATGTTCTTGTGTGCTCACTTTTACCCTCTCCATATATTGCCTTCCATCTAATCCCTAATCTCCACTCTACTGGTGTGTGACTGTCTGGCACAGTAGCAAAAGGGACACAAAGTGTCGAACCACCATGTTAGATGGTGGGCAGTTTGTGGAGGCACTTTGTCGCCTAGGTTACCCTGGAGCATCATCCCTGAAGGCCTCAGAGTTTGACTGGTTGTTTGCCTCCGCCCCGGAGAACCTTCACTTGCTGCGCTTCGTGTGCCGCACTCTTAACCGCAGCAATGCTCTCACTCCGGAGGAGGCACGTGCTTTTCGAGAGTTAAAGAAGTCCGGCAAACCAATTCTGGATGAAGCAGCCTTGAACAAGATCCTCAGAACTATTGGACCTTCAGATGGGAGCTGTGTGAGCGTGTTTGGGCCTTCCTCTTCGTCTTCCTCCTCTTCCTTGTTTGCACCAGAGGGGGACATGGCCACAGAAGACTTGGAAGCAGAGGTCCAGGCACTGCTAAAGGAGAAAGAGCTGAAGCAACGCCGCTACAATAAGTTGCAGGTTGTGGCTACTGCCCGTGCTGATGATGACCTGCGACTTGCCACAGAGCTGGAATGTGCTACTTGCAAGCTGAAGGAAACTAGTGCTGCAATCGCAGCTGAGAATGCAGACACTAATGTTGTATTACAAAACCTAACTAATAAGGTGAGCAACCTTTCTTCATACCTTCCTCTTCAACTAGAAGCCGGGGACAGTGGAAAGGGAGAATCTACAGCTACATCAAACCCCTCTGGGCCCAAAAGACCCAGTGTTCTCCTCTCCCAGCTGTCTCTGGAGCCCTTTCTGCATCAGGAGGAGCTCAATACCAAAACGCTGGCTGCCTTCACACAGAAGCACTCATTCCAGGGCATGTCGGATATTATTGAGTCCTCCTGCTCAGAACACTTCCAGGTCATGGACCTCAGCTCCTGTGAAGTTGGGGATGAGGAAGAGAGGGAGCAAGAAGAAAATAAAGGAGAAGAGCATGTTGTGGATCGGAGAAGGACAGAGATGGCCAGGCTTCAGTGGGCTCATATCGTGGCTCAGTACCAGTTGCAAAAAGAAGTGGCGGAGGAGAAGAGTGTCAAGGCTGGACTGGACTGGCTCTCTGAGAAGTGCTTTCGTGCCAAGGTAAAGCAGACTATGTGAAATAGGATGGATTAAGATTCAAGTGTGAATCTATAACTACAGCATTTAGCACTTTATTAGTTAATATTATTTTCATTTATAATTGGTATATAGCAGCACTGCTACAGTAGTATAACATACATACCACAACAGTCAAAATGCAGTACTTTAAGTGACTATTTTTGCTTAAGACCATTCTGTAACAATTCACTATTCAAAATGATTTTGGTTCATTTTGCTCTTGTCTCCCTTCTGGTCCTATTTCTCCTGTCCATCTCTTAATTCTGCTAGAGTATTTCCAGCTTGTCCCCCTTACAAGTGCGTGAGGTTGTGTCCAGGAGGGAGCTGCAGACAGTGGAGGCTGAGTTAGAGGCTCTGCTACATGGACCACTGCCTGCTGCACTCAGGGAATCAGCCAGGCTGCTCAATGTGCCTGTGGTGAGGGGAGACCTGGCTCTGCAACTTGCCAGGCAGGACTACTACACTTCCAGACAGGACCAGGTTAGTTAGTCACATCACCCATCACAACTGGAGGTATTTTCTGGAATATTGTGATACTTAATTGAACCCCTTATGGCTACAGAACAGTACCCCTGGAGCTGGCAATGATTTTGGTATTTTGCTGCAAGACACCTCAACAGGGTTGGAGTCATGCTTGTCAACATGGAGGCTATTACTAGGGATGAGCGAGTAAACCACTGTCTGTATCTGTTCAACCATCTAAATTATCCGTATCCGCACTCAGAGCTGGCAGGGCCTAAACCGGAAGTGTGTGGGGGGGGTCATCTATGTACATCTAACTTTCATTTTGGTAATAATACTGTCCTAGGTATTAGAGAGAGACTTTTGATTGAAAGCTCAGCAGTTTGATCCTGCAGTGTGTGTCTAGGAGAAATGTTCGGTTGAAGTGTCTTAAAGCTAGACACTGAGCTCTCACCTCCCCTGCCATTCTGAGTCATTTAAGATGAAAGCATCAACTAAAATGGCAAAAATCTAATAAATTGTAAATATTTCTTTCTAGGTACGTGATTGCCTGCTGCACCAAAAGGCGTCCTTTGACCTGCTCCTCCTGGCCCATGAGATGGAGCTTAGGAGATGGAGGACGGTGCTGAAGCAGCTGGGAGAGGTGAGCTGCAGACTGGTGGATGGAGCTGAGGAGGCATCCCGTAGGCTTGAGGCACTGGCCCAGCCTGACCTGGCACTCAACCCAAAGCCCAGCCCCATCATCAGCTGTAAGGATGTAGCATTTAGCAGGTAGGGGAACATATTATCTGACCTTTGATAGCCAAGGCTCATTTAGTGTTGATCAGATATGAAGAGGAGACTGGTAATGCTTTTCAAAATGCCAAATCAGCATTTTAAAAATGTTTCTTAAATTGTCCTAACATGGATAAGCATTTTCGCAAAATGAGCTGTTCTTTCCTGTCCACAATCATTTCATGTCAGAAATCAAATATTTTTCGAAGCATTTGTGTCACTTTTTAAAAAGGGTCGATTTTAGAATTGAAGTTCTTGTGGACTGATACATTTAAAATATTAGATGATTATAATTATTCTCAACTTCTAAGAGTGCATAATAAGTGGTTATTTAAGGGTTCTTGTTTCGCTTAATATCAAGAAATATTAACAAATAAAGCGTTCATATCTATAACACTACATATTCATTTTTATCTCTACCTCAGGTTCAGTATCCCTAAAATGTCGTGATTATTTTGAAAGACTAAGGGTCATTTTATTTAAACTGTTTGTTGTCTTATTTTTGAACATAAATGCGACAAACCAACCCAACTGTTTCCCCAGAATGCTTCAGATCTTGGATGCTGGTTCAAACCCTGGTCGATCAGAACCTTTCCGGACCTATGAGGCGCTGGACCATGCTGCCCGTGACCTGGCGAACAACCTCCAGTTGACCCGTGATTCGCTGGCTGGGGAGGGCCGCCAGCAGGACTACATGGTAGCCCGTCTCCATAGCGACTGCGAGGCGCTCCACAGGGCCATGTACACGGAGCTCCAACAGCTGGTCTTAGAGCCGCAGGTATGTCCCACGGCCATCACTGACCAGGAGCTGCTCTGCCCCAATGCACAGGTGGGTGTCTTTCCTTTTCTTTTATACAGTCATCATGATCAGCCAGGAAGCTATAGTGCTTTTGAACTGAAATACTTAGTGTGAGTTGATTTTTAAATTACTAGCCACTGTTGGTGAGGGAAGCTGGTAATTAAGTTGTATTTCTATTACTCTTTTTTCACATGGCACCTATTCATCATAATGTTAAGTACTTAAAGACCCCATGAAATGTCTGTCTTCTTTGATTTTATGGATTTCCTATTATTACAAGATGTTGGGATTTAAATCAATAGGATATCTGCCTGTGAGAAATGTGTGGGTTTTTTGGGCTGAATTTTTTTTTTTTATGCCTACTGGTTGCTGCATGAGATCACCTTCCTGTTTTTCAGGAAGTATAAGTAATGTGAGTTCATTTCATGGGGACTCTTTAAGGGACACAGATGTTGGGTCTGACACTGCATGATAAATGTCTCTCAGGAGGGTGTGTTCTGTTGTGTGACACAAGAGGTTTCATATTTTCTCAATCAAGATCTCAGAACAGTTTTGAATGAATGACTTAAGCCACCCTAACACAAAGATAATGTTCTACTTTCTTTCCAAATCTGTAAAAATTTGACATCAACCAGTGATGTTATTAATGTCAAAGAAGTTTTGGCAGTAACAATGCCACTAATGATAAACATATTTCATAAATCATTCAGTGCAATCAAGCTTTTTTATGTCACCATCGCACATGGGTGTTGAGACATTACGTCAACATGCTGACATCTGTTTGCCGGTCTGTGTAGATACATTCTTGTGAACACAATAACTTGAACAATACAACCACATACACACACACACACACACACACACACACACACACACACACACACCACCACACCTCTTTTTGGCCAGTCTGTGCAAAAAGATCCACATGCCCTTTGACTAACCTTTCCACAGTTTCCTTCAGATCCATTCATAACTATTTTACATATCCTGCTGACAAACAAAATGAACAGACAGACAGAGTAAGATGACAGTATAACCCCTGTCCAGCTCTGTTGGACAGAGGTTATAATATTTACTGTGTACTCATTTGGAACAAAACTGAATAATAAACTTTAATAAGACCCCTAAATCTAAAGTTTTGTAAGTCTGAAATATGGTCAATGCTTATACGTAATGGAAATTCAACATTTTAATCATGCAAAAGTCATGGAAAAGTTGGGAATTTTACATTTGACATACAATGAGAACTCTTTGATTTATATATCATGGTAGGCCATGGTAGTCCAGTTCAAGTTTCACTGTGTGTTGTTTTGCCTCTTCTTTTTCTTTTTCTACTACTTTTCTACTACTACAACTACTTTCTACTTTCACCTTCTCTTTTGTCTCCACAGGAGCTGACAGCAAAGCTAGTGGAAGCAGAGTCTAAACTGCAGAGCCTGCAGCGTCTCATGCAAGACATCACTGGGGAGGTCAAGGCCAAGCGCTCCCAACTGGAACGCAACACCCTCCTCGGGCGGGAGAGAGAGCTGTACATCTACTTCCACTTGGACCCCCGGCTACTGCAGAAAGTAGTGGAAGACCTGGAGGGCAGAATGGCTGCCAAGAGAGAGCAACAGTAACAGAGCTCACTAGATAAGACGGGGAGCAACTATAAAAAGCATGCACAACTTCAGTGTCCAGTCTCTGTGCCAAGGGAACCTGTTTGTAATTTAAGATAAAGCTTCAAGAGAGACCAATTTGATCTGAGGGGAAGAATCTACTCATTAAGTAAATGCTCTAGAACAAAGTGAGCACCCTCAAAGTTTAGACCTTCACTTGGTTATGTTGAAGGAGAGAATTCACTAAGTCTTAAATGATGTACATAAAGGTCCCACAAATCTTGGTTTTGGGAATTAATGAACTTGACTGGTTATATCAGAAGAAATGAGTATTATATTACATGTTCTGCCACATATTGTACTGTTGCATTGCTTGGTAATGCCAAGGAACATATAGAAGAAATGCATGAATGCAAATCTTTATACATTCTTTGGTTAATGCTATGTGCAAATAGTTCTTTGAGTATGTTTATTTCAAATAGATGTTTTCATAAAAACTAATCAGAAGGATGCTGGGAGAGTTTATATTTTCTTTCTATCTTGTTTTGATATTCTAAAGTTTCCTAACTTGATTGTTTTGTCTCTGTTTGTGGGATAAATAAAATGCCAATGTCATACTTTTTTGTATTGAAAGTTTTTTTTGTTTTTGTTTTTGTTTTTTTGTTTGTTTGTTTTCTTTTAAATGATAGAAATATGTATTTCTGGAAAGCCAACAGCATACCCATACTGCTACCTGCTTTTTTACCCTCCCTCTGCTTGGAGTAGCACAGGATTGAACAGTGGTAAAAAGTTTAAACAAATTACAGGACAGGACTTGAAACTTCTCTGTACTTGATAACTCCCTTAACATTATCTGAATTATTCTGATGGAATAAACTCCAAACTGCTACTCCAAGCAGATTGAAAATACTCCTTAAATCAGGCCTTATTTGCACAATGTGGAAGGAATATAACTGACAGCTTTCCATTTTGTCCTGTGTAGGCCACTGACCGAATACAAGACAGACAGATCTTCAGGTAGAGTGACAGAGGAGAAAGAGCAGCAAGTGTCCTCGCAGGAAGGGGATGGAGAGGTCTAGCAGCAGGTTATACTCAGGCCCTCTGTCTGAAGCGGCCCAGAGGATCCTGGCTGTTTTACGGGCCCAGAGTCAACATGCAGCCAGAAACTGTTACAGCAACTCAGACAACTACGGGCACAGTGAGTCAGGGCATAGAGGGTGTTATTGTGGCAAGAAACAGATTACTTGAATACTTACTTTGTAATATTTTTTCTTTTCTTTGACCCCATGCAATGTCTTATGTGAGCTGGGCTTTTGCATGTGGCTCTGTTGCTGACCAGTTATTGATATCATTCTGGTGCTGAACAAGCTGCATCAAGCCAGCAGGGTCTGCTGTTTCATTCATCCCTAATACTGTTGAAATATACTTAAGTAATAATATTATTGCTAAAAAAATGTTCTTTCTGTGGTAGGTTTTGGAGTACTGTATGTTATGATTTAGTAGGGATGTGCATCTGACCCACTGAAATGATGCAATTCATGACCAACCATGTGCTGTATCTAAATATATTTTAAGTAGTCAGCAAATTTGTATGATTTGATTCAGCCCTGTCATGATGCAATACAATGTGATGGAACACTGAATCTTTACATTTTGATTCTGAAATACTATAGTTTTGCTACTGATTGCAAGAAGAAACCCTGATTTACTAAATTCAGTAACAGGAAAAACATTACAAAGGTGTTAACATCTTGATAGGAATGTCATTTGTTAGTACAAAATCCTGAAAATCATTCAATTGTTGAAAAATTAACACTCAATAATTAACAAAAACTGTTGCTGAAGCTGCCTACATGATAACCACCAATTATATACCCAATGTCATCCCTGGGCCATTTCATCTTAGATCCAAGCTTAGAGTTTACATTAGCTGCATTACATCCTGTGTCTTAGTAAACAAACCATTTCTATACCATTTGTGGGCATGTACATGTAAAGCTTTAAGTAAGAGTGGAGTTGATTACCTTAGTGTCTTAAGTTTGTGGTTGAAATGATCTGAATGGTCAAACTGATTTTCTGTTGGCACGCTTGATCAAAGAGGGTTTATCCATAAAAGATATCCACATATCGACATGTTTAGAGTGTAGTTTTTCCACATTATTTAAATTTATCTCCTTTATTGTGTATGTGGTAGTGGAGAGGTATTACAGCAGCCAGAGGGAGCATCAGACTCAGAGCAGCAGGAGGAGAGATGTAGCCATAGACCGGTAAGGTAGAAACAAATACTATATCATTACACCGAAGTTCCATTGAAGTATCCATTTCATTTCACATATTTCCACATTGGCCAGAATCATTATTTGCTGTGTACAATTACGTCACAGGAGTTTATCTTGATGGCACTGGTGCAGACATCTCTGCTTGCATAGTGACAGCTGATACCAGCCTCTAGTACAAGGGCACCAGGATTTCACATATAGTTCAACAGGAACAGTAGCAACAGGCTTTATTTGTTTATATTTTTCTGGCTTCAGCACCAGTTCTGATTAAATAACAATATACTGTATAGCTTGCATGTGGTTAGATTTTATATGTTACTAAATGCGAGTGCACAGCAAAATTTAAGTGAGGGAGATATTTCTAATGTGGTTCAGATCATTGTCCAGGCCCCAGGTGTCTTCTTGCTCCTATCACAACCCCTCCAGTCAGAGGCAGAGCTCTCAGACCTTAGCCTGTGGTCAGTCCCTGCAGATGCCATACTTCTCCCAGTCATCTCAGGCCTCCTCTTTCTCCTGCTCCAACTGGGACTCCTTACCTCAAAGTCAGAACTGTCAGGCCCCAGTCTACTATCAGTGCTCGCAGACTTATTCCCAGAGAGAGTATTCCCAACCCACTGCCTACCAGTCCAACCAGGCCCTGCCGCTCACTCAGAGTAACATCTCCTCAAGTCAAACTTGGCTGTCCAGCCCGAAAGAGAGATACACTCTGTCCCTCCAAACACCCCAGACACTTGCTCAACATCAGGATTCCCCCTGGAGAAAGTAAGTACAGGGATTTTAAATGTGGTAGGCACCAGAGTTGTTATAGTTTTGTATTTTTCATTAGTTTTTATTTTTTATTTCACTTTTAATCTTTGTTGTCAATTCAGTTTAGTTTCAGTTAGTTTCCACAGTGGGCTCACTCATTTAAGTTTAGTTTTGTTTAAAAATGTTATGTTTTAGTTTAGGTTTTTATTGGTTTCCATATCATTTTATTTTATTTCATTTTGGATCATAATATGGGGGTGTTTGTCAGGTGCAACATTTAAGAAGTTCAGAATAGGTGTTCTAATACAAACATGACACTTTGTGAAGGCATTTGACTCACGTCATGTAGATGTCCCAGTCTCAGTAAACATCAGCACCAACTCCTCATGCTTGTGGTGATCAGTTTTAGTTAGTTTAGTTAGTAATTAGTCTAGTAATTTTAGTTAGTTTTGTAAGCACATGTTATTTCAAATAGGTTTTTTTTCTAAAGTCTGTATATTTTTTTAAAATTTTATTTCAGTTAACTAAAATGTTTTCCCCACCTAGTTTTAGTTTAGTTTTTAGTTTTAGTTTAATCTATAATAACCCTGGAAGGCACACAGAGTATTCCACATGTATTCAAGAAATTTTAAGGACAATGAAAAGAATGACATCCATACTGATTTTTATGTAAAGTTTTTTAATTCTCCCTTTAAAACAGACAGCTTACAGCTAACTTTTGATGAGTTTGTGAGTGAAGATTTAAAAATTTGCATACTCACTGTCTTCCCCCTAGCTCTACTAAAGAAACCAGGGCAACTTTCATCCTCAACCTTTCTTCGGAGGACCCGGGTCCTGATGAATCATTCTTCTCCATAACAGAAGACTCCAGGGCTCACAGAGAGGAGCCAGCCTGTGATCCAGTCTCATCCTGTGTTAAAATTTCTCTAGTGTCAAATAACCACACATCAGGCAAAGAAAACTTGCGTGATAAGAAAGGTATTGAGAACTGGAATATCCCCAAATTTGAGCTAGAGGGCACTGCAGCTCGAGATAGCCAACCAAAGCGGCATCTTCCGCCTTCCAGCACCATTGAAGTGGCCTCTAGTGGGGGAGAAGATGGAGGCTTAAATCAGAGCTCAAAGTCTGAAGCAATCAAGACTAGAAGGCAACATCTATCTGCTAGATGTAGCCAGGAAGCAGGGTATGACAGACAGGCATCTGAGCCAATGAAAGGACAAGATGTGGAAGAAGGGATGGGACAGATAGTGGATTTAGAAAAAGTGTCAGGTACAGGCCAAATGGCAGAGGCAGGGCAGGAATTGCAGAATGGAGGTTTATGGACAGAGATAAGACATGGGGATACAGGCCTGCTGAATGAAAAACTGTCAGCCAACAAAATAGAAGTAGCCCTAATCAGAGGAACCAGTGGAGGCACAAGATTAGAGCAAAATCTGTGCCCAAAATCTGCAAAGGATGATATGGACATAACATGTGACTGTGATGCAGAAGGTACAAAGCTTGTGCATGAAGGAGAGAATGATTTGGGGGATAAAGTTCATGCATCTGAAGCAGAAGGGCTTCAACATCAACTTCGCAGTGAGGATAAAGAGATATCAGAGATACATTATGATGACAGCCCAGACAAGATTCCAATATCTGTTGGAAGCACAGGCTACAAGGTGACCCAGGCTGAAAATGCTCAGAACATGGGGGGGACTGAGACCAAATCACAAGAAAAGAACCATATAGAAGCAGTACAGGCACAGGAAGAACACACCAAAATGAAACTAGGCCTGGGTGACACTGATGCTGTTAACCAGGAGAGAAGCACTGAGGAGAGAGTTGATGTGATGGAGGGCAGATTGGAAGTGGAAAAGAAGAGAACAGTTGAGAGAATGGTTGAGGCACAAAAGGAGACAAACACTGAGGCAAAGATAGAGCAAGAGCATTGTTCAGCTGTCCAACTGAGGGACAGACAAGGTGAGACAGAGGATTGTACAGGAGGTAATGAGTTACCTGGAAAGAACACTGTGCCAGAAGAAAAACGGACAAACAGAGATGAGTCACTGATGACAGTGATGGACAAAAAGTCCCCAAGTTCGTCTACAGGTAGGTGCACATTAGGTCTCATTCATAAAAAGAAACTCTAAGACATCATTGTCAACTCCACTGCACAATCACCTTGTATTCATACCTTAGTTCACTGTCCACATTATCATTTCAAAGTGCCCAAATTTAAAATGAAGCATGGGCATTTCTGACAGTGATTTAGGGGGTGAATCCAGGCAACATCCTTACAATGAGTGATGATATGAAATTACTTTTAAGGAAAATCAAGGGCACATTGTCATAAAGGTCAGTTTCCTATGAATTGCATAGATTTTGTAATGATATCACATAGTTAAAAAAAAAGTGCCCAATATCTGTTGAGGCTCAGGCAGTTCAACATGTGACCAGCAGAGAGCACTGGGCTACTGTTAAGGCAAGGGCCCATGACCAACTGCATATGAGAATGCACAGCACTCTATCAACAAAGAACAGGATCTATTTGTGTATGCTTAGTCAACTAGACACACTGGGAAATCAGAAAACAACAAGAAGTAGACACTAAAGCTCAAAAAGCAACAATGATGAAGTCTTTTTGAAGGGAAAACCACTCAAAGAATTCATTACTGTTATTTCAAAAGGTGTTATCCCAAAGGTCCTTTGGGATAAAGTTTGGGGCTAGTCAAGGCAATTAATGGGATACTAATTTCTTGAATGTTAGAGTTTTGTATCTGAATGCTGCATCAATTATGAACCAAAAAATGTAAAGGTATCTGTAGGAAATCTCACTTCACAGTTTTTGGAGTTCCTCACAACATCATGCCTAAAGCAATACAGCAATTCTTAAAACCACATTATGTGTGATTTTAATTAGAAATACACATCTTATTAGCCTAAATCACAAAGTAGGATGCATGGTGTATCAGAATGCTGCAATATAGAAAATATTCCACCCTTCTATTTCAGACCCTTCAGATTTTTCCACTTTTTTGAATTAAGTTCTGGTCACGGTAATTTTTACTACTAAAATTAGAAACTTGGTGGAATACAATCTGTTGCCTAAACAGCAGCAAGGGAACACTCTCTCCAGAGAAACCTGGACTCAGACCTGGACTGATTTTAGATCTATTATCTCTTGTCCCTTTGGTCTCTTTGGGTACAAAGCACTGCAAACTAGTCAAAGTCAAGTTCAAACATGAGTGGGATGTTTGCGGATGTTGCATTACATTATTTCTTGTAGTTAGATTTAGTATTTTCAAACAATTAACTCCTGCTGTTTGGAGCTCCTAAAGTGCAAGGTTGTGTAGTATGTTCTCATAGTGGATGTTTTTTCCCTTTTAAAATATTAGTAGGGTGTGAACTAGTGTATCCTGCAGCTGTTTGAGTGACAGATTTTAAAAAAGTAAAATACAAATAAAAATAGCTTTTAAAGTACTTCAGTTGTACGAGAATGTATTAAGAAATCACTAGAGCACTTAGGGCATTTAGTCTTTTTCAGCCCAGCAGCACCCTAAATGTAACAAATTTGTTTCTGCCCCCAGACCAAAGCAAAAATTAGTAGAGACTGTAGTAGGGTGTGAGCTTCCAGTTTTGGAAACACTGTACTAGAGGGTGCTAAAACACTTAAAGCAGTGTGAGAAAGTCTAGCCCCTGGCACTGTGCCAGCTTTATATCATCAGCATGGTGATGAGACAGCGTTGCTGAGGAGACTCAGCACTGATGAGGGACATTGTTAGCTTGCTCACATTACAGCCACAGGAAGGAAGCTTGATTCTCTGCTGCTGAGACAATGCTGAGTCAAGTCACACACGTACACATCAACACACACTTATACACACATAAACAAGTTGCAAGCTGTGTCGTAATAAAGTGTCAGCTTGGTCTCTGCTATGATGTGCAAAGTTTTAATGACCTTGAATCATAGTCACACACTCTTTCTCTCTCTCGCTCTCTCTCTCTCACTGTACTCACTCACACACGCAATACAGGCACTCACATGCTTACTCAGACATGCTTACATAACACATACTTTGTCACAGTCAACACAACAGTGTAAGTTCATTGATTGTGTCTGAAAAGTGATGATCAGGGAGAAAACACTTCTATCTCCTCTCTTCTAGTGGATTTCTGTACAAGAAGTCATCCTGCACCAAGGATGTCCCGGGAGGAGGGTGCCAGAGGGGTGGGGTTCAGAGCGCCTTGTTTCCGTGCACACTCCCTCCGAGAGAGCCCCCTCCCTCTCCATGACAATGTACAAGTGAGTCTCTGTATGCATGCGTGGGTTTGGGAGATTTATAGTTTACCCACATTACATAACAGTCATAAGATGACTTTACATAAAGCATTACTTAGGGCTAAGTGTTTCCTCTGACTTCCCAGTGCAGTTTAATTCAGTTCCAGCTCACAAGGTCCTGATTTGATTTGATAATGATTTTGATTCAATTTCATATTGTTTCAGTTACAGATATTTCATTTACTTGTATGTAGCTTTGCTTTTTTCCAACTCATCTTCACTATAATGGGTTTTAAATGCATCAAAACATTTGCCTTGAGTCTTGAGGGAGGGACGTCTCCAGGTCAGGAAAGGTGATATAAATAAGATTTAGCAAAATATTTCACACATCCAGTGCAAAGAGGTTCAGATTTTAAAGATTGATCTTTGGATTTCAAGAATTTATATCTTGATTGTTTGATATAAAATCAATATTTTTACCCAACCATTGAATGATTGATACCCTTTGATGTATTTGTAAGGATATTTTTAGGACATTTCTGATTTCCGGGTGTTGTAAATGTCGGTACGAATGGGGAAGGACATGACAAAGCACAAGATTTCGAATTGTTGATTTGTCTCAGATTTTGGTCCCAAAAACACAACACACTTGCTAAGATTTTTTTTTCACTGTATCAATAGAAAATACTATAGATGTGTCTTTGTTTTTCAGATTGTGTGGTTCTCTGTCTCTCTCTACCTCTCTCCTTCCATAATCCCTGTATGCACAAGCACCAGTGTGTACAGTGCAGCCCACCTAAAATCCTGTGATGAAAATAGTTGCTTTGAAAAGAATTAGGCTTCTTTCTAGCTATTTCCCCAGACACACATAGAAACCAAACTAGCTCCTGTGAAAACAGAAAAACATCAGCAGTATTGCAGCTTTCTGAGAGGTGATAGCTCCCCATTGGGTGCTGAAGTAAAACACCCCCCCAAAAAAAGGCCTGACAAAGTAATTCTCGATACATTGTGACAGAGAGGAAGAGAGAGTGAGCAAGGGAGGTGGTTGGATGGAGCAGGATAACTAAAGAGGAAGATATAGCTGCAGTGAGAAAACTGCAGACGAGGAGAGTGAGGGATGAAGAGAGATGGATGGGACGGTGCAAGGGAGAGAGGTGCAGGACTGACCAGATTGCTATGGTCAGCAGCACTGCAAAACCTA
>OMLB01061175.1:0-10264 GCA_900302555.1 Myripristis jacobus
ATCTGAACCATCAGCAGAGGCTGGAGAACATCGTCAGGCAGACCACCGTGGAGACCAGGGTGAGACGCACACACACACACACACACACACACGTGCCTGTGCATGTGTACACCTACCTGTGACCAATCATGACCTTACCTTAGTCGCCTGTTCAGGACAATACCAGTAGGTGGAGCCAGAGAGAGGCAGCCAGTCCAAGCCTAACCCCATCGCTCATTAGGGCGACTACCATAGAAGCAGAATCAAGTAGAACTGACATTCTCTTGTGGATTCAACATCTGCTAATGGGCCAACTGGCAGCCATCTTGGAGGGAACAATTTAGTAACTTTATTAACAGATCCATCATGGCATAACAAACACAGTTCAGATTATTTGTAATGGAAGATATCTATACATGCAATTTGAACGGTGATATGTAAACCATTTGATTTTGGCCCCAAGATGTCACTAACTGACAGACTGCTGACGTCTAGCTCAGGTTCATGTGATCCTGTAACCTAACCCAAACTGCAGCAGACAGACACCAGTCTCCACCACACTAATTCAATAAGGTAACATAAAGGGTAAAGCCAGCAAATTAAATTAGTTATGTGTCAGTTATATTAGCTGTGTTTTAACATTAAATAATGTTATGGCAAAGCCACCAGTACCAGCTTCCTAAAATCTGTTGATTTTTATTTGAATAAAAATACAGGAGTCACAGCACGGTTTTAATCAGTGTGTTTAATTTTGTAGAGTACACTGACAACAGAGCATGTTTACTGTTCTGTGCATCTTGCTCGCTCAGCCTGAATCTTCAGCTCAACTGCCTGACCTGATCTAACTCTTTTGGCGACACAGTGACATCACTGAATGTTTACAGCTGTTATCTGGGCTTGAGGAATCATCCAGAAATACCAAATACAGTGACTCCACATGAACCAAAGGCCCATGCGCCTTCTGCTAAATTATATTTCTGTGGTGATGACATACATTGAACAGCAGGGCCTCGCCATACCGATGTTGACAGAGCGAGGTGTTGCAGTGCTATAGTCAGCATGGTTGAAATAACTTTATTCTCTGCAGGGAAATTCATTTGTGCAATCATAACAGTGTGTCACAACAATCACAATAGACAACAAGTTCACAAAATGTAGATAAACCAAAATTTAGATTAAAAAAAAAAAAGTCAGACGTGTGTCCTTGGCCTTCAAGTTCTCAGTCCTAGTTCAGTAATAGACTGATGGAGAGAGAGGGAAATAGACTCTAGAGGGGAGAAATGAGGATAATGAGAAGCCAGTGGGCTACAGTCCCTAATGGTGAAACTGAGAAATTAGGCTAATGAGAGGTGATGGTGTGTGTGTGTGTGTGTGAGAGAGAGAGAGAGAGAGAGTGACAGAGAGAGTGTGAGCGCGCACATGCATTCATGTGTTCATTGATTCATATCGACCTTGTTAGAGAGGACACCAAGGGATCCTGATTAACGTCAGCCTCATTGAATGATTTATATACTCATCATTCTATTTTGTGTGTGCGTGTGTGTGTGTGTGTGTTACAGCCAGAGGTGGATTTCTTTGGTCGAGCTGTTGCCCCCAAACCCCAGAGACCGCAGCCAACCTCAGACTCAGGTACTATATTGGCTGCTTGCTAAGTGGCATTAGTGTAGCACAGCCTCATTCAGGCAGCCCCTTTGGGAACGGCGGCTGTTTGGAAAAAACCAAATGCCCGGGGCAACCAAGGCCCAAATGCACTGGAGCTGATAACTGATGGGTGTTACGTAACACTGCTAATTTGAGGCTTCGGTGCCACACTGCAGGCAGCAGATTCAGAGTGTCAGCAGCACTGGTTCTTGCCTTTTACCACCACAGTGTTGGCATATAGCGTTTATACGTTTGTTTTTCTAAGTGAGCCATTAAAGTGTTGTTTACATTTTTTTTTCTTTTTTTGAAGTCATAAAGCATCATAGAAAATCTTGGAGTGGCTCCAAAATAATCCTGAAAAAGATTTTTTTTTTTGGTCCTTTGTGGATCCTCCAAAATTGAACCAAATTTTGAGGGCAGATGCATCAGCTGGTTTGACTCATCAGTAGTGCGTTGTGCCATTTGAGTCAAGCTGTGTCTGATGCAACCAGGGTACCTCTGCTGCCAGATGTATTGTGCATGGAGTGTTGCACATTTCTCTATAGTCCATACTCTGTAATCTAATTTGCGGCTGAAGCGCTTGAATCTTGGGATTGTTGTAAAATTTGATTTAGTGTAACACGGACTGGCTTGAAGATAAGGTGGATGAAAGAACAATGTCTGAAGTGTGTCTTACAGAGCTAGACCTTTTGTGAACTGGTAACTTAAAGGGAAATTCCAGCCTGAATCACATTATCACTGTATGAAACCTTGGGCCGGAAATTGACATTGTATTCCCGGTTCCATTTTGTTTGATGTTGCATTTTTTTTTATTTCATGACTAACAAAAAGTTAATCCGCTGACGTCACTGGGAGATATTATCAGCACAGCTAGAGAATATCTGTGCAATGGCATTTAGTAGGGGGAAAAATTCAGCAGCGTAAAGCACATTAACTGTCAACCCATAATAAAACAGCAAGGTCTTTGTAGGCTCATCAATTTCTCCCCATGTGTTAAACAAACATAGAGGGAGAGATCCAGCACTGAAGAGGTAGAGCTAACTTCTTTCTTCCACTGTCCTCCATTGTAACTGCAGCTGCTTGCTGTGTGCGTCATTATTGGCAGGTTTACCAGTGGGAAGAACAGAATTATACCCTAAAACAACAAAATGGCACCAGAGGGGCAATGCCAAGTCACCAGGCTGTATTTATAAACTAGTTGTGTGTTTTAGGCTGGAATTTTAGGGTGGAAGTTACCCTTTCTCTTTTCTGAGTTCTCATATAAAATCCTTTTGGTACCACTTTACAATAAGACTACTCTCATAAAGGGTTTATTAATGGTTGATAATTAGGTTATTAATTAGGTTGTTAACACTAATAAAAATACAAATCATTAATAAACAATCACAAAAATGTTTTAACAGCTGTCATACATTGGTGCCGGCTCACTATTTGGCAAGATCGAGTAAAGTTAGATATGCAACTAGCAAGAACTGGGATTTAACAAAATAGATACAGTACAGCAGGAAGTTGATCAAACCCAAAAGTGAGCCTGAATCGAAAATTCATGAAAAAATTGTTTATTAATGATTTATAAGGTGTTTATAATCTAATTAAGAGCCTAATTATAAAACCCTTTTTTATAAGGGTAGTCTTGTGGTACCAACCTTGTTTCCTTGTCTGCAGGTGAGAAGAGTATGGAGCTGGCCATGGGAAAGGCAGTCGGCAACAGTGATGTGTGGTTCCGGTTCAACGAGGGCATGTCCAATGCTGTCAGGCGAAATGTCTACATCAGAGAACTGCTTTAACCCCCAAACACACACACACACACACACACACACACACACACACACACACCCCACAAACTCATTCTCAAATCGATCAAATGTTCCTTCTGTGCATGTTTGACTGGTCAGGTGTGTTTTATGTAATCACCACAGTCCATCCATAATCCATCTCTTAAATTCAAAACAGTCTTTATTTTGATTGACAGTGTAAAGAGCCAATAAAAACGTTTTGTTTGATAACATTTCTCAGTAGTCCGTCAAAACAAAACCTCTAAAAAGCTACTCTGTGCTGCACACTCACACACACGGCCAAGTCATCTTCCACTCGTCAGCATAAATTAAAACCATTCATGGGTCTCCAAATAAATAGACATTATAATAGCAATGTGTGTGTGTGTGTGTGTGTGAGAGAGAGAGTGAGTTAGTGCATTATGATTATGTGTGTGTGTGTGTGTGTGTGTGTGGGTGCATGGTCCTTTAGTTTATGTGCATCCGTGGTTTGCGTGTTTGCACACGTGTGTGACCATTAGAGGATCACACACTTGCCCTTCTCCACCCAGGGGTTGGCTCTCATCAGCTCAGGGTTCAGGAAGGGATCTTCACACACACAGCCCTCGATCCACTTCACCAGCCTGCAACACACACACACACACACACACACACACACACACACACACACACACCAATGACAAAAACACACGGTGAGCACAGGAACGGCTTTTAAGCCCTTTGGAGTCTGTGTGTGTTTGTGCTCCGGACGCACTCACTCAGTTACAGTGATGGAGGATTTCTCTCTGTTGATTGCCAGCTGGTACTGAAGGCTCTCCACTTCTCTCCTCATCTGTGGAACATCCAACTCGTCCATGATGCTACTGCTGTTAAGACACAGAAACACACAAAAAGAGTGACAAGTCGCCCAACTCTGCCGTCTGTATAGCTGGCAAGCAGGGCTGAACAACCAAAAGAAATATCAGAATTGCAATGCAGCCAAGTACAATATCAAAATCACAGAAGCTGACATTCTTGATAAGGTAAAATTTGTGACAAAATACCACAATACTGACAAAGTATTGTGGCACTACAGATGCCCTGCCTACAAAATATTTAGATGTGAAAAACAAATTAAAGCATATTTGTTTGGCACACGTCCCAGCAAAACCTACATTATCATTTTAATATATACATACTTTGAGTCAAATTAAAGTTATAATGTAAAAAAAATGCCATTTTCCACTTTAATTGTGAATCATATTGCATGTTAATAGCTATAAAAATGATTTTTACAACAACCTTCAGCCCCTGGCGAAAGACTTGAAGACATCAAGGTAAAAACGTGGTAGAAGACAACACGGCAAACATTTTGTTATAACTAAATGAGGACACATTGTAGTGAACTTTAACTGCTTCAGTGTTAGAAAAGTATTCCATGTAATTGCAAGTCCTCTTTTAATTGTTACAGCTGTTAAAAATAACTGAATAAACTAAGAAGGCCGTAGCTTTAGTAGTAGAAGACATTATATTCTTTGTGCTTATGCTTATTGGGAAGTAGTTTATTTTGAGACCAACCTCTTGTGCCCCACCCTGGCCTGCCACAGGGCACATTAAAGCAGAGAGCCAGCCACAGTTCAATTAAATGACCCTATTGGAAAGACTGTCTCTCATCCTCATCTTTTTAATGGCTCTAAGTAGGTCGACCACCCACTGCCTATTTCAGGTAGCCGCATCTGCCATCATCCGTGCGTCGTGCTGTGAACAAATGTACGCAGCCAGCTGTTCCATGTAAAGCCATATAGGTCTCCACTTCATCATTTAATTATATGAGCTCCAGTGTTAGCGTATGGTGCCTCCATCCCCCCATACAGCAGCCCGGAATATTTCAGGCTCCGGCTCATTGCCTTGTCAAAACACTGTAGATTCACCAGGCCTGTCGCTTTCACTTTTCAATAATAAACATCACTTCAGCTATCTTTTTTTAAATCAGACATATTAAGCACAATAATGCAGCGGTGATATCGTAACCAGCTGGATCTGAAACAGTACAGATGCAGCTGTAGCGCCGTTATTGCACCATCAAAGCTCATAGCTAATGCACACACACATCAGCCCTTACCGGCAGGCCTACCGGAGAGGAGCGCCGGTCGATTTAGAGGGCGACCGACTGGCGGAGGATGGAGGATGAAGGCTCCAGCAGCGGGTTAGCGCTCAGGCGGGAGTCGGTTGCGTTTTCCCGGCTGGATACTGAGTCCGGCTCCAGTGCAAGCAGTGCGGCAGGCAGTACAGGCGATGCGGTGCTGTGCTTTGCGGTGCGGCGCTGTCCCGTCCTGTCCGTGGCGCAGGGCACTCCCTTGCGCTCGTCTCTTGTAGCGACTGGATGCGGGATGCGCAGGGCGGGGACAGGAGCCGCGCCGCCTGGTTTGATAGGCAAAAGAGGGCTGGAGCTCAGGACGCACCTGTATGGAAATCCTGCCGGACATGCACTGAGTCACAGGCAGGAGGCACGCAAATGAGAGCGTGTCCCAGAAGGGAAATGACTGGGAGTTTATTTTCTATTCAGATGACCAGGGGTGCTCTCTTTCTCTCCGTTTTGACATAAGGAAGACGTCCTGGACCAGTGATAATCAAATTACTGTCCACAGTCCAGCAAATGAGAATCGTTTAAATTTCACTCATTTTCATCAGACAGCGTATTTGTCTACTTTTTGCTATAGTTAGAGAAAAATGTCAAATGTGCGTTTCTTGGACACAATCACCAAGAAGAGGTTGTGATGCTCAAGGTGATCAGGTTCCTTAACTTAATGGAACCCATCTTGTAAAACCTGAGTGATCTCATTTGCTACAGAACTGGCCTGTTCAAAATGGGGACAATGAAGCCTCTCATCCAAAGTTCAAATTACATCATTCTCTCATGGTCAGTTTTAATTTAAATCATATTATACTAAGGTTCATTTTGTGGCAGAGATATGCAGGGACCTAGGTAAAGGGCTACAACCCAAACTAAGCCACAGGCCTCCCTTTGCAGTCCCACTGAAGAGACTGACACTGTTTCACATAAGTGCAGATCCCTGGGCAGAATGCAAAAATCTATCTTAAAAGGCAAGTCAAATTTTCACCGAAAAATGAAAATTTTAATCAACCCACCCTGTCCCCAGTTTTTAAATTGTTCCACAGAAGGAAAATTAATGGCACTGGGGTGAAAATTGACTTTTAATTTGTGGGTGAATGGTTCCTTCAAACTTGACCAGCATTTTGGCCAATTGGAGTTGTGCATTCCCACCCTGAACTGAATGAAATACAGCCCTTCTGTCAAGGCAGCAAAAACCAGCTAAATTATTCTGCATTAGCTGTTAAACTTTGCACTGATGATGCATTCACTGTCACCATGGTCTTCAACAGTAACTCAAATCAGTCACACTTCAGATTACTGAGTTTATTGAACAAATACAAATTAATGGATTTGCAGTTTAAAAACACCTTAACTATAGACAATTCCATAAGTCTATATTGCTGTATGTGATTCCTCATTAGGTTTTGAGGACTGACAGTCCCTCCAAGACACATCAGCTGTATCCCCTCAAGCAGCCTCAGCCTCATTTCTTTCATTTCCTGAAAGCACCGCTTCATGGCAAGGGTGACAATCCAGGTTCAGTCTTCATTTTGCATGGGGAGACCTGAGGGAGACAAGTGCGGATTAGTCCAGACCAGCCTATCTGACAGAGAAAAGCAAAATGATTCATAGTTCTTAAAGCCTCAGATCGGATTTAGAATCAGGAGCTGAGTTCAGCTCTCATACGAGGTGTCAGAAAAGTTAAGTTTGTCATCACCAGCTTTGACAATTATTATTTTTTTAAACACATTAACATAGTGACTTACCATTAGACAGACCTGGAGCCCGGGTGTCAGCAGGACAATCGACAGCACTTTCATCTTTGCTGAGCCATTAAATTAACCTAAAAAGGGGATTAAGAGCTCAGTTATAAACTTACAAAATAGATTGGCCTTGTGAGAGAAAAAAAATCTAGGAGCCTCAGGAAAAAATTCTGAATCACAAGCTGAAGTTCAGCTCTCATAGAAGGTGTCAGAAAATATGATTTGTCATCACTGGCTAAAACATTTTCACATGTCAACATATGGACTTCCCACTCCTCCAGCAGAGCTTCACTCACTTCAGCACCATCTGAAATCAGGACTGGATCGTGGTCCAGCCGGATTCCACATCTTCAGTCTGCTAAACATGCCTCCAATCCAGAGAGTCCTCATTCTCAGTCGCACCCACTGTGAAGGAAACACGGGGGATTAAAAGTGAGAAATAACTTTCCTGAGTTCACAACTGCTGACATGCCTCAAATGCTGTGAACATTAGCCTCAGATGTGAGTATGAATCAGGAGCTGGAGTTCAGCTCTCATATGAGGTGTCAGAAAGTAAAGGAGTTTATCATCACTGGCTTTGAAATGCACATAGCTTTAAGCATGTCCATCAGACTATGATCAGGATACTGACTCATGGTTGCACTTAGTCAGTGAAAGCCCACCTTCTAGGCAAACTGTCAATAATTTGCTGCGCTCCTTTTTGGACATCATGGACACAATCACCATGCAGGCGCCGACTAACATCCTGCCTCAAAGTGAGTTCCTGAGGAGGAAAAAGAAAAACAAAAAGAGGTTCATGAGTACGGCACAATAAATGCAATATTAACATCACCTTTGATTTCAGACTTTGGCCAGTCTGAAATAAAATGCAAGATTTTGAAGGCCCTCTGCTGCAGGGGCAGGACACCAACTGGCCAGCCTATGCAGAGTGCAACACCTTTCAACATTATAGCAATACAATATACATAAAACACAATACAGGCGTCATATGATCACTATTTAGCCCCAGACGCTATTAGTCCGAGAGTATCCTCGTAATATTATTAGGGACTTGAAGTCGCTTCCTGTAGCTCCTGCAGGCAAGGCCTCAAATATGCTTAAAGAATAAACCAGTGGTCAGTCCTACCAACGATTATTTTAAAACCACACGGTTCGACTTCACATATGGCATGAATTGAAATGTATTTATTATTAATCGCCTTCGTAGTTGTAGTTGCTGTGACCGTCCTGGGCCTTGCGTTCACTTTCACCCACGTGTTGCTGCTGGGACCTGCGGCTCATATTCAACTTGTTAACGACAAATACTCACCTCAAGCGCCTTTGGGGGTCAACGCTTAACCCACTTTGTTAAGAAGAGAGGCGAATTAGGAGCACATTGAGCTTCCATGGTATCAAACAGCTTCCAAAACCTCCCTCCTGCCATGTGTTTTCCTGCACGTCGCCGGGAGAAAGGACCAAACCACCGAGAGGCGCAGCATTTGTACGTCCGCCCTGCCGTGGCGCCTTCACGGTCCTCCGCCAGCCAATGGCTTTCATCTGTAGTCCTGAATGGCGACGTCTCCCGAAGGAAAAGTGCGGTTCCTTTACACAGTAGGACTACAACTACCATCATGCATCACAACAGAAACGTTACGGTTGAAAAATAATAACACTATTCTTTGACTATCTAAAACTTTCACGTACTGTGTGCCACTTTTTCTTCCAACGATGGCGTAGTTATTTGGGTGGTCACTTTGGCTTGTTGGTTAAGGTTAGGGTTAAAGTTAGGCAGAAGTTGGTTATGGTTAAAATCAGGAAAATGCTGTAGGGAATGAATCTAAGTCAATTAGATGAGGAGGAGGAGTCTGACTTGTAGATGGAAATGATCTTAACTGAACTCACCTCGAACTATGGATAGACATGTTGCGTTTGCGTACATTGTAACCCCCTTTGCAGCCTAAAATTTGCGTGTAAAACTCAAAAAACCTAATAAGTGGATTGGCTGTTATAATATCTGCTGTTATCCAGAAAGGTAAAACTAAATTCCAGGGAGAAAGATAATATCAGTCTAAAAATGTAAACAGAGCACTGCATCAGATTATATCTTAAAGGTGGATTTACATAATGCAACTTTCATGCAGTTATGTACAGGTTTTAAATGCAACTTTTACTGCTGCTATGTCAGAAACCCAGTTCATGATTTCCACTGAATTGCCCTCTTTCAGAACCCCGACACAACTAAGCTGCAAAGAGCTAAAGTGCATTCGGCTTGCACTGTGTGAAGCCAGCCTATGTGGCCCAAACAGAGTGGCAGTGATTCTCTGCAAAACCATATAATGATCCCCTTTGTGTTATGTTGTCACTGGCATGAAACCGGAAAATTTTTTATCCACTGAGGGAACCCAGAAATAGCCCATAACAACCCCTGGAAGATATTATCTGTAAGCAGAACACTTGAGAGTCACTTTCGTTATAATTATACATTTATTCTGATCACAGCTGTACAGGAATGCATCGTCACAGCAGAAACACAACCTAACCCAACCATGGCACAACTTCCGTCACGACACATCCAGAACTCAACCATAAATGCACGGGCTCAGTCAGCTCACCTCCACTCAATGTTAGAATTATAATCATTATTCACATAGAACCATCTGTCTTATATATGTTATCTTTGTTTTTCAAAGAGCATAAAAATACAAGTGAACTCTTCATTGGGATGAACACTGGCGGTTGTTCCACTGTCTGGCCTACATGGGGACCACTGAACACTGGGGAGCCAGGGAGCAGAGCCAACTTATTACAGCAGATATGGGGCTTATTTGGGCTCATACAAGGCTTCTCGATGGTTACAGAGGAGCTGCAAAGAGGGCTATTAAAGGAATCATGGGGGAATTACAAACCAACCTATAAGCTACTTCAGACATCACAGACATACAGGGAGAGGGGTCATGGGGAAACAGAGAAATTGTCAAACACTAAATAACGGAAAACTAACAAGAGAGAGAAAGCAAATATCTGGAATATAT
>OMLB01061177.1:0-30921 GCA_900302555.1 Myripristis jacobus
ATCACCATTGTTATTATTATTATTATTTTTAATATTATTATTATTATTATTATTATTATTATTATTATTATTATCATTGCTCATGCATTGGGTCATTCTGATAAAAAAATGTTTTAATTTAAATTTAAACACACATACACTCACATACAACTAGTCACACATAAAAAACATGTATACACACGTGCACATCCACACCCCTTTTAACCCGCCCCATACACACACACACACACAAATAAACACTCACACTGCATAATAGCACCTCGAACTAACTTGTTGATAGCTCAGGCTGGCTTCACGCTGCCAAACCTTCACGTTTCATGACGCTGCCTGTGTGCCAAAATCCCAGCATTCTTCTGGAGGGCTAGAGCCTCTCCTCAGTGTCAAAACACAACCAGCACTGACAGTCACCTTCCTATTAACCCACAGCCGCCCTCCAGACAAGACACGGGCACTACATTTTGTCAAAACAAATGAAATGATCTCCTGAGGGTAGAGGGGCTTCAGATAGACACATAAATAGATACACGCACTCAGTATCCACTTTAAGGTACAGAAAGGCACACTTCTGCTATTATGCCAACAGCTCACTCCTCCAGACAGTGAGTAATGTTTATATTTAAAGCATGTGTATGGAGCATGCCTACAGGGTCGGGAGGTTCATTCAGTGTCTGACTATCACAGAATGGGTAAGATGCCTGATGTAAAGGGCCATACCAGCAATTTTGCATGTTTAGCGTCATGCCTCCAAAATGTATATCAAAGTTGAAAATCAAGGGAATTTGATTATAGGCAATGTTGTTGAAATCTTTAGTATGCTAGAATAATTTGCAAAATGGTTTGCTGCAATGTAAACAAAAACATCTAAATTGTAGTAAATGAGCCAAACATTCAAAACCACTGGTATGATCCTTTATGTGACTTGTTGCAACTCTACGGGATTTTTGTGCAAAGCTCTGTCTAGAGTTTACAGATAATGATGCACGGAATAAAAACCATCCAGTCAGCTGTGGGAACAAGTCTTGCTAACAGGTGGGCAAAAAGTATAGAAGCACAAGACCATGCAAGGTTTCACTAGATGAAGTTAGGGTGAGCATGTGATCACCAGAAGTGGATGACTAAAGAGCGAATAAAACTCTGTATGTTCCAGCGCACCTGCTTGCTAATGGAACAGTGAGAGCTTTGGGTGAACACATGGATCCATCCTGCTTGGTGTCAAGAGTACAGGCCGCTGGAGGTGGTGCAATGGTATTCCTGACCTCATAGTCCCGACGGAGAATCATTTGAACATCACAGTGTACCCATTAATTGATGCTGACCAAGTTCATCCCTCATGTCCACGGTCTGCCAAATGGAAACTTCCATGAGCATGATGCACCATCATCTCAAGAAGGTTCCAGGAACATGACAGTGCCTTTAGTTTACTCCACTGGCCTGTGGTGTCTCTAGTTCTTAGCCCAGTGGAGACCTTTAACAGGAGGAGGAACAGAGTGTTTGCAGTAGGAAAAAATCTACAGGATCTGCGTAATGCTGTTGAATTGGCATGGAGGCCCCTGTGGAACGTGTCAGCACCTTGTTGTATCCAGACCTTTGTCAAATTCAGGCTGCTCAGAGGGCAAAGTGGGGGTTTAACCAGTTCTAGTTGATGCCAAGTGTATATGCTGAGAGAAACTGAAAGAAATTGAGATGCGGCCCATTGAAGATGGGGCGCATCTCAACACAGTAGTTTGCAGAGAAAGTTTTAATTCTTTCATTCATTCATTCATTCATTTTCCAAACTGCTTATCCTCGTAAGGGTTGCGGGGGTTGCTGGAGCCTATCGCTACGTAAGTGTTTTACAGCAACAATATCAGAAAGTCTAAAGTTTGAGAACTGGGCGGGTGACATGACAAACTGATTCAAATAGCAACACTTCAACTTTTTCAGGATGAATCTAACTGGGGAAAGTGAGTGAGTGACATTCTCCACTCCCTCAGTAACTACTGCCGATTTGCAAGGCACACGGATCTCAGGCGCCGCAGTGGAGCTCCGCAGTTGCAGACTGGCCCACTCCCTGATGTGAAGATCTATTGTGAAACAATTTGAATGTGAAGCAGGATATTGCTGCAAAGGACAAACAGGGATAAATAAGAGTTTAAAAAAAAAAATATTGCAAGCATGTTCTCAATCAGGAGCATTTCTTAACGTTGATGTTCCAGTGAAAAAAGTAGGTTATCAGATTTCTTCTCCCTAAAAATAACTGCAACTGAACAAATGGGTTCAGGTTGTTGTGTGCAGAGACAGAGCAACAGTTGTGCTTGTCTATTTAGGTCAGCCAGACCCAGCTTCGTTTCAGACATCAAGAAAGGGCTTCGACGTTTGAATTCAATCAGACTATTTCTTAAGCCAGGACGCAGCTGGACAAACAGAGACATCAGTGTGTGTGTCTGTGTGTGCACATATATGCATGTACTAACACATAGTGTACCTATATATGCTTATTAGTGTCTTCAACTAATGCACGAGAAGTGAAAATACATTCCTGAGTGACCAACTTAATGCACAGGACAAGACAAGCCCACTGTTGTCCTGGCTCTGGTTACTGTGAGTGACCCCCGGCCAAAATGTATTTTAGGAGTTCACAAAAGAAGAAAAAAATGCTGTCAACAAAGTCTTCTATTTAAAACCACTCAAGTACTTTCGTGTTATGTACTTTTGCTGAAATGTCACAGGTTATGTCATTTTGGTAGGGCATTCTTCTTTTGAACTTGGTTTCACTTATTTGAGCCAAAGTTAGCGTGATGTATTTTTTTTGCGTCACTGAAAGGACATAAAAACAAGCATATAAACTGTCAAACTTGTTTTACCTTTTCAAGAGATACATTTTTGTTGTGTTATTTTAGCCACTTATATTGCTGTCAGCAACAATAGTATTTTTTTCAGGTTCAGTCACTTGGAACCTAATGTTTTTAGGCCTACGTTCTGCATTTAGCTGGCAGTCTTATTTAAAGTGATTTTCAATAACCGAGCAGTTAGAGGCTCAGTGTCTTTCTCAAGATGTTTAGCTGATGATGCACTGAGTGTTGATATGTGTAGGAATCTATGTGCAGTTTGTGTGTTTGTGTAGTGAGTGTATGTGGGTGTAGGGGGGAGAGAGGGAGGATGTGAGTATGTGAATGTGTCCGACAGACAGAGACGGAGAGTCAGATCTCTTTCCTGGACTGAAACTCAATGTCGGTGCTGTTCTGGTGCAGAAGGCTCTCTGTAGCCCTTTTTTCCACTTTCCGCAGAGGAAATGCTTGCCATTTCAACGGGAGGCGATCACAAACAGTTTCTCTCACTGGGGCTAAAAGGAGCTGCGCTGCTAAGCCGTAAAGTTATGGAACACAAACACAACCTCACTGTAGATTCTGCTATGAAAACCATTTCTGCAAATCTATCTAGCCATCTATCTGTTGATTTTTCTTGGTGTTTTACCTCCATATGACAGGTGTAAATGGATTTAATAGAATGGAACATAATCTTTGTCAATCACAGAGTTGAAAGAAAATGCAGCCAAACACTGAAACATTCCCCTATCACATTTTGTGTGAAGGAGAAAGGTAGATAGTGATGGGTACAGAAGGCTAAGGGATTTCAGTTTGGTAAATATACATATACATATGTGTGTATGTATGTATACACATATACATATGCATACACACACATATATACAGATAGATAGATAGATAGATAGATAGATAGATAGATAGATAGATAGATAGATAGATAGATAGATACACAAATATGAAAATAAAAACAACCTGTTGTCTAAACATGAGAAGAAATGACTCTTTACAGGCTGAACAGACTCACTCTGATAACCACTGCTGAGCAACATGGTCTTTTGTGATGCCACACTGTACAATACACCCAGAGATCCATGTTATCACAATAGGACCACTCTTAAGAGCACTCTAAGCAAAGCCACATACACCGCGACAGCACATATGACATCTTACATGTGTGTCTTCAGCTGTAGGCATCATTCAAGCAATCAATTCAGGGTGCAAGCGTGCGGGGTCTTTTATATCGATAGAAAAAGCGCAGGTTGATTTGAACTGAAGTAGGAAGGCCTTCTAACTTGCCAACAGGTTAAGGAATCTTGAAATGGTAAAAGTTGGTAAAAGGGTTTTGTAAATTGTAAATGGAAGGTGTGTGTGTGTGTGCATGCGTGCGTGTATCTGTGAGTGTGTATCAAAGAGAGAGAAAGAGAATCATTGTTGATATGGATGGTGATAATTATTTCTCCATGTATAGCTCATTTTCATGAATAAATAATCTCCTCATACTTTGGATGCACTGTATGTTGTGTTTTTTGTGTGTGTGTGTGTGTGTGTTTTTTAATGTGTATGTTTTGTTCACTGTTTCTGATAAACAGCCAAGCCAATAAAGAAACTGAGGTAAGAAAAAGCTAGACTGACAGCAACAGAATATGCCTGTAAACAATCTTCCTTTTCACTGTAATGAGGTGAAATAGGTATAAACAGACATCAACCACCTCTAACGTAGCTCCTATTGCTTTCAATATCCACATTTCATTCCCCAGTCTCCCCGCTGAGAGGGTGAACACCTTAAAATTCCTTGGCATCCATATCAGTGATGATCTCACATGTGCTTTCAGTACCACCAAGATCCCACTTTTGTAGGAGCCCCATTGGCAGATATGCAGTTGTATATGATTGCTTGCCTTTGTCTATTGTTTCATCCCTTTAAATGTTGTTTGTAATGTGTTTTATTGTGATCCTGAAGAAGGTCACAAGCTGAAACAATAAAGTTGTTCTTCATGCTACAAGTGTTGCTGGGGGTTTGATCTTTGTAGATTTGCTGAGGACTGAGGAAATTCAACCTGCCACCTCGCATCTTCAGCAGCTCTTATGGATGTAACAGCAAGAGTATCCTTTAAAACATGTCAGGGACCAGGGGCAGCACTCCCCTCCCTGGAGAACATTTACCACCTGAGAGTCTGCAGGCGAGCCAAAAGTATTGTAGAGGAACCCTCCCACCCACAGCAAGGATTCTTCACACTCATGTCGCTCAACAGGCAGTGCCATAGTGTGAGGTGCTGTACCTCCAGACTACGAGACAGCTTTACAGCTTTTTCCCCTGGCTGTGAGGCTGCTGAATAGAAAACCTCACTGTAAGACCTCTGCCCCACCCCCCCAACTCCAGCCTTGATCTGTGAAAACTGTACCTGGAACATGATTAAAACTGTTAAAGCTGTACCTGCTGCTATTTCATATTGCACTGATAGACTTTTCTGTTTTGTTTTGTTTTTAATACGTATGTTTTTTTGTCTGTTTCTTTTATTTATTTCATTGTTTTTATACATGGCAATCAGAGAGGACTGACATGTAAGAGTTTGTTGTGAAGTGCAGCTTGACTCTCTGTGCATATGACAGTAACAGGCTTTGAATCCTGAATCCTGAACCCTTCACCTGGATCCTTCCTCCTGCAGCTGCCGAGCGACATTTCTGAACCTGAAATCCTTCTGCCTCCTGCAATGTTCACATTTCAGAACCAAAGCAAAGTTGAGAGTACATATTCCCCAATGCAATTTATAGCTTCATAAATGCTATTTGCTGATGCACACAAAAAATATTCGAGAGTGGGCCGCCTCGCCCCTCGTACACACCCTTTAATCAAAGTTACAATTACAACCTGTGGTGTTCAAACCAGGGTTTACTGCTCTGTCAACGGTGAAAGGTAGGCCTGACATCGATTCGGTCCTTTGCTTTCATATGCAGAAAATGCTGAAAATATACACACAGTGCCCCTGTTTTTAGCTTTACTTTTACTTTTTGTGTACATACCACTTGCTCGTTTTGTAACTGGGGATGTTGAGGTCGACCAACAAGAATGAGTAGAGGTTGCTTAGAAACTGACAAATCAACAGAGAGAGTGAAACACTGAGTAACCAACAAGACCAATGGTAAAACCAATATAAAAACTAAATAAATAAAAGAGACTAATTTGGCAAAACTAACCTGATTACAGTTGAATGTATCTTAAGAAAAAAGGCAGCAGGAAATGAATTGTTAAGGAACATGAAATGCGATTTTTTTGAGAACCAGAGCACCATTTTTAAGGCATTTTCATGCTATTTAGAGTCTTAAATATATGGAAAAACACAAATGAAATCCATGAGAAATGAGGCAAATCATGTTGAAAAATGCAGATAGATGTTAGTCACTGGCTTCTTGTAACAGAAGGAACGCTGATGATGCTACCAAGAGTCATGACTATAAGTCATCTACGGTAAGAGGCAGAGAAAATGCATTTTAGGAGCAGGAGCATTAAGAGCAGTGACTTTTGAAATAACAAAAATCAGTCTCTTTTCTGCTCCTTTTTCCCATTCACATCACTTTCATTTCCTTTGTTTCTCTCTTCTCTGTTTTTTTTCTCTCAGTGTGTTTCTTCTGTTTAGCTAATCTTATAGCCGTCTCATCTATTTGGTCTGACTTTCTTCCCTTCTTTGCTTGTTTTATCATGCCACCTGTTGCAGAAGGCCACATAAAGAAACACTGAAACAGAAAGAGTTTGCACTTGGTTTATGATCATACAGAAAATCTTCAAAATCTTGTAGACGTGGATGTGGATGTGGTTGTGGATTTTGATGTAGATTTGCATGTAAATTAATATGTAGATGCGAATTTAGACTCTATCCCTATGGCAAACATCAGACGGACTGATGAGAAGCCACAAGGCTTGGTCTCTCTCCCTCTTGTTCTTTGATTTTCATTTCTTTGTTTGGATATGAATGTGGATGCAGATACCAACTTAGGTGTAGATGTAGCTGTAGATGCAACTATGCATGTAGACTGTGGATACAAAGGTAGAAGTATAGATGGAGATGAAAGTGCAGGTTGACACATGGATGCTCCTTACCTTTGACTTCTCCCAGCAGTTCGTTGGCATTCAGGCGATCTACGCGTTCCTTCCAGTCCTTCGAGAGCAGCCTCTCCATGCAGGATGACTCTACAGAGGGAGAGAGGGAATGGGTTGAAGATAAAGTGAGAGGATAACACTGAAGGATTTTTTTGTAATATAACAACCAGTAACTTCTAAACATACAGACCTAGCAAGCATTTGATGGATGATGATGTGCAGGAGGCAGCCAAGTTCAATCTCAACCCAAACAAGTATGAAATGTTCGCAATATGATGTTTTAGCATGCCAAAAATTCATAGAGCAACAGTTTTGAATACTGTTTCCAATCGTAACAGATATCAACATTATTCAGTGTCAACATGTTTGCTGGAAGGCAAAAAAAGTAACAAAGGACACCTGAAAAACGCACTGATTCACACACACAGACACACACACACACACGCACACACACAGACACACAGGGAGTGAGAGAAGAGACTAAGTGATGGAGAGAGAGGGCAAAGAGGAAGAAAAAGAGAAAAAGTACAAAAAAAAAACCAAACAAAAACAAATTGTCTAAAAACTTGGGAAATGGCTGCCTCGAAACATAGCTCAGCTGATTAGCAGTTTAGCTGATCAAATGAGAATGTCTCCATTGTTCTAAGATGGGCTTTCATTTGTGGCAATCTTTTTTTTTTTTCAAACAATGTGAATCATAGCCTTAGGATAACAGACATCGAGACACATGGTTTCATAAGATTCAAAAGGTCCCTTTTGTTCAGTTAGATTCCTGCTGTGAACTTCACTCAAACAATGAGAACTTTTCACATTTTCAACAGGCAGCATTAAAAAGGGGCTGTAAGAGGGAGCGGCACATGTTTGAGCATCAGAAAGAGAAAGAAAAAGCAAAGAAAGAGGTGTGTGTGTGTGTGTATGTGTGTGCATGTGTGTGTGTGTCTGTGAGCATGTGCACCTGTTCATCTATGCATGTGTGTAACAAAATGTTGAAGAAAAGATGAAGACCAAACAAAAGACAGGCCCTGGTGCATCCATGTTCATGAACCCATTCCACCAAGCATTCACAGGGTGTGTGCCTGCATGTCAGTTTTTTGTGCCAGCGAACGCATCGCAGACTGTGTGACGGTCACACAGAGCCCCATGCTGATGCCTCAGCCACCAAGGATGTCAAAGTGAAAAAAAAGGAGACATTCTTGGGCGCCCTGTGGAAAACATGCCCCTGAGGGCTTGCCTGATTTAGAACGGTTAAGTGAGACAATGGCTCATTTGTGGCGCCTTTATCCTGACAAAAGGCGCTATAGGCATTCATAAGGGCACATGGCCCATTGTGAATGGCTTAATGTTTAGTTTGTGCGTATGGGCCCATTGTGCGGTCATGGGATGCCGTCCGCCGCCGAGCACAACTTCCTCATTGAGTCCATTAAAGCCTCGCATGTTTACTGTTGGATTATGATTATTGTAAATAAGTTAATGCAGCCGTCCGGATCACATGGGATCAATGTAAACAAAAATGGGGGGAGGGGGCGGGTGAAGACAGCAATGAGACATGAACAAAGAAACATTTACAGAACAAACTAGAAGAGTGGAGCACAGATCCCCACCAGGCGTACATCCCCCCTTTCTGGACTGCAGGCTACACTATGTGCTGAGCAAAACCTGGGAGAGTACAGTGTCGAAAATATGCCATAAAAGCTTCTCGATCTCGAATATAGCTGTTTCTTGTTCTCTCTGTATCCGTTCCACTTTACTAAACACATTATACCAGAGGTCGGGAACCTATGGCTCGCAATCCATCTCTGGCTCTTTGCCAGAACTCATGAGGCTTTCAACAGAAACCCTGTTTCAAAAAGAGTACAAATTAATATAGTAAATTCTCTCTCTCTCTCTCTCTCTCTCTCTCTCTCTGTCTGTCTATACATACACACACATCCTGCTCAATCTGTCATTGCAAACACACTGGCTTGCTGATCTGTCCCTATGTGTCTCTGCTATGAGCTCTGTTGACTTACTTCGTCAGCAGTGTGTTTTTTAAACTCGCTCAAATAACACAACAGACAGTCTA
Organism: Myripristis jacobus; assembly: GCA_900302555.1. Classification (NCBI taxonomy): domain Eukaryota; kingdom Metazoa; phylum Chordata; class Actinopteri; order Holocentriformes; family Holocentridae; genus Myripristis; species Myripristis jacobus. The sequence goes on from OMLB01061177.1 coordinate 8,966, forward strand.
GCCTGATAGGCCCACTAGTATGCAAAGGTAGAGAGAGAGAGAGAGAGAGAGAGAGAGAGAGAGAACAGTGATGGTTGAGCAAGCTAGATGGTAAATGAAGAGAGGTGCAGAAGCAGTGAGAACAAACGTGTTCAAAAGTCTTGAGTCACTGCAACCACAAGAGGTTCTTCATCATACACTCGTAACTGTGTGCACAAACCACTGGGCTGATAGGCCCGGTGGTTTGCAAGATTAGCTGTGGAGAGACACACAGACAAACACACCAGACCAAACGCAAGAGCCAGTCCTGCTCAGTGCAAGATAATAACTTACTCTTCCCATACTTGGGAGAAAAAGGTATTTCCAGACCAACACTTGACACTGTGAGCAATTCTATAATATAATTTCATGACCCCTCTGATAACAGGACCTGCCTTATTTTTTCATTGATTTATTGACTGGTTATTGAAGGAGTTAAGGGGGTAGGACACTCGATATGCATTTTGTTCATTGGGAGATATTTACAGCCCGGTAAGGGGGGCGGTCAGGATTAGAAGCTTTTCTCTCATCACAAGAGCTAAAGACGTGGCCGATGTGCATCTGGTGGGCCTCGTATACAACGGCATTAGCAAGTGCAATTTATGGGAGCACTTAAGACAGGAAAATACAACCTGTAACTTAGAGATACATCTGCATAAGTCAACTGTGTGTGCGTGTTTGAGTGTGTGTGTACTCCCGCGCACAATTTATACCCCCCGTGCAGATAAACAGAGCAGAGGAGGAGACACTGAGGACGGGCGGTGGAGGTGGCGGTGGGGGGAAGACAGAGACGAGAAGATGAGACGGGAGAGAGAGAGAGGGATGAGAGAAGATGGGGGAGAGAGAGATGTTTTACCCTAGATGGCTCTCTATCTGTCCCTGCGACCGCGTCAGGGATCAAGTGCTGTTTAGATTGGAGGGGTGGATAAAAATTCCTCGCCGCCCGAACACCCGCTCTTTCATCAAGTGGAGGAGAGATCCACAAGACAGATGGGTTGAGAGGAGGAGGGAGAGCGAGGATGGAAAGGGAAGGAAGGAAGGGCGGATGAAGGGAAGGAAGGAAGGAGGAGTAGGATGAGGAAGAGGAAGATGCTTGTCCATATGTGCAGAGAGGCTCTGTACACTATCCAGAGAAAGCGGAAGACACATCTGAGTATCACAGTATTACTTTTTACTGCATGGTATCAGCTATCTAACGCCTTTTTCATGTGATTTCATGACATCTACATGCCAGTGCACTAAGTCAAGTGAGTGCCTTGAATACTCAATTCTGATTGGTCTATTAAGGCATTCTGCAGTAGGTTGTTTTTGAGGAGAAGGTGTCATCACCACACCTGTTCGTCCCACGTTAATGTGCTTCCCAGAGCCTGGCTGCTGTGTGTTGTAAGCTAATGTCAGCGAGCATCAGTGTCACCCGGTGTCACAAAGATGCTGCAACCGCTAACCGCTGTTCAACTACTGGAACAGCTGGTTTGGAAACAGCTCTTTGAGTTTCGCAGAGGAATTCCCCATACCACCCTGCGATACAAGACACCTTGTTATGGATTGTCCTTTACATCGGCTACAGTAATTATTTTATTAGTCTACATAGGTGTTAAGTAATAGGTTGCATTTTAAAGTCATTCTCGTCAGTTCTGTAGAATACTGCAATGTTTGTTGATTGAAATCGTGACTCATGTATTACAGCACCTATTTTATTGTGATGTCCTTACCTAGAGCTAGCTCTAAGAGAGAGAGAGAAAAGGATAAAAGGATAAAGAGGAATGCAAGGAAAACAAATGAGAATGAGACATATGTCTCTGCATCTTCAAAGGCCTACATGAGGATGATTATTTAACCTTTTCAGCACCAGAAGCTGCATATCAGTCTGGCTGTAATAACCAACTGCTTTGCACTCCTCAAGAAAAAGCACTTGAACTATTGGACGCAATCATTTTTCTAACCCCTAGCCCCCGAAATCAGCTCCTAAACAGCTGTAAACCAGACAGTTTAAACACCGTCTGAGAAAGACAGCGAGGAGCGAGACAGAGGGAGAGGGAATGAGTAAGTGATAAAACTAAGTGAACAAGAGCGAGCGGCGAAGGAGATAAAAAGTGGATAAAGAGACAGAGAGAGAGAGGGAGCTGTCATAGTAAATCAGGGCCAAGGCAGCCAACTAGCTAGTGTTTAGGGTAAACACACTTTTATCACCTGTCCCCGCGCCAACCTGCCAAGAGACAGTGTTTGGGGTGTTTTACACAAGCCACAGGCGACTTACCGTGTGTGTGTGTGTGTGTGTGTGTGTGTGTGTGTGGCAGGCAAGCATCAACAATCCCAAACAGACTCAGCCAAGAACAACAGTGTGCCACAGGCTTCCACGAGAAATGAGTCTCTTTTTTTCTTCTTCTTCTTCTTTTCTTTCTTTCTTTCTTTCTTTCTTTCTTTTTCTTTCTTTCTTTCTTTCTTTCTTTCTTTCTTTCTCTGCTCTCTTTCACTCTGCCTACCTGTTCTCATGCATGGTCATGTGTTTTTATGCAGTCTTATGTACAGTACAAAAGCTGAACAGCTAAAATGTCACTTTCAGACACAAAACCTGTCAAAAAGTGTTTTGCTGGCTAAGATAGATGCAGTAAATAGGTAAATGGTGAAAACGCATTTACCATTATCTGTGTGAATACTTGTTTCTGATTGGCTGGAGGGTGTGCATGCAGTCCATGTAATGCACACATGGTCCGGCTCATGTTTAATCACTGTCTGCCTAAACTTAACCAAATTTACAGAGTGGATGCATTTCTCACTAATGGGCTTCCATTCCAATGGGACATTTTTGGGACTATTGGGGTTTCGGAATAATGGACCTTCGGACCAATGGGAAGTCCCATTAGAATGCAGTGGCTCAAGTTGAATAGCGTTAGCCAAATCAGCTGATAGCATCTCTGTTGCTAGGCTGTCTGACCTGACAGAGAGTTTTTATTTCCAGAGCATATTGCTTCCTAACTTAATTATCTCTCCTTGTTTTGTTTTTTTTATTGTTGGCAAGAGTCCATGATAGAAGTGGAACAACCCGCCGTGAGGTGTGAGTACCAAAGTTTTACTGCCAAAGTGGAGGCGAATCCAAATCCCATCAGTAAAGATGCATGCATGCACCTCCTTTGTCGTACCTCCTTTGGCCGTTCTGAAATGGTGTCGGTAAAATATCTGTCCTCCACGCCCTCCCAGCCCGCTGTGTCTGACATGCTTAAGTCTCCGTTGTGGTTGTGGCCACTTGCTGGTGAATTAGCATATTGCCAAGCACATGTCTCCTTTTCATCTTTGGACAAAAGCCTGAAATATGACCAGCATTAGTTGACACCAAAGAACAATAATGACTTGTCCAGTAATAATCAATTCTCAAGAGACTCTTTCCCGTTTTCGTCTGGATCCGTTTCTGACGAAGTTCTGCACTCAGGAAGCCAATTTATTTGCTTCAAACCGGCTGATGGAAACACATTTAATTCACATTTTATATTTTGCCACATTTCAAAAGTTTCCTTCATAATTCACTTGACAGTTGGATGGAAACTCTGCTTCTCTTTCACTTACACACACACAAACACACACGCACACACACACGCCACACACAATCTCCTGCACTGGTGCTTAGAAACTCAAGTCAACAGTAGAAAACCAAGGTAAAGAGAAAAGAAAAACATGAGAAAAAAAACTGTTGACATTAAAAACAACAAAAGCCAATGTTCCAGTGGGTAGCTGATATTTGTGTAACACTCTCGCCATTAAATAACCATTTTGCGTCTTCACTTTGCGACCACATGTATGTTAATAGAAGCTGACAGCTAAAACTTTGCACTTCCAAATTCATGCCAGTGGTGCAACTTCAGTCAGGCATCAGAAAGAAAGAAAGACAGACAGAAAAACTAAAACCAAAGACAGGTGATAGAGGGATAGAAAGAAATCAAGAATTAGGCATCAAATGAAAGAGAAGTGAGGAACACAGTGCAAGGGAGAAAGACTGGAGAGGAGATGAGAGAGAGAAAGACAGCAACAGAGATAAGAGGAAAGATAGACACAATGAGAGAGATAATGTGTGTGTGTGTGTGTGTGTGTGTGTGTGTGTGTGTGTGTGTGTGTGTGTGTGTGTGTGTGTGTGTGTGAAAGAGAGAGAGAGCAAGAGAGAGAGGAGGGAGAGAAAGAGAGAGAGCAGCTGTCCTAACAGCTGGCCAACAGGATTGATGTCTCAGTGAAATAAAACTCAACATATGTCCAAACATGAGGAGACTGGCCAGCCAGAAGAGGAAGGAGACACACACACACACACACACACACAAACCCACTGCTACAAGAATACCAGTACACTGGCGAGAAGTTTAACTGCGTCCACCATGTTGAACACACATGTACATTTACACACACACACACCCACACACATGCAGGCATACACACATGAACATACACACACGCACACACACACACCCCCACACACACACATTCATACATACATACATAGGCAAGTTACGCCAATGGCACTGATTGCTGTGTTCTAAAACCATTAAAGAGTGGGGTGGTTAGCCCGGCTGCGTGTTAGCACGGTGTCCGTTACACACACACTATTTTCATCTGTCAGATGACACCCCGACTCTCTTGTCAGAGAACATGGCAAAGCAGCCGGCCCTCCTGGCTGCAGTGTGTGAGAGTGTGGGTACAAGTGGGGTTCTCAGTCTGGATGGTAGTAGCCTTGTGTAACCCTCTTCCTTCCACTGATCCACTCCCTGCCTCCACACACACACACACACACACACACATACATACATACATATACACACTTTTGCTGCCCAGCGATATGCGGGAGCGGAACACTAGCCTTGCATGCGATGCAACCAGGGTTCTCACGATACCAGAAATTTAGTCGTCGATACCAATTCCAGTGAATCTCCACAATTCTCAATACGATTATCGATATCCAATATCTCGATATCTGTTTCAATACCATGGTAAAGGAAAAAAAAGTAGAAATCCCATTTATTTCAACATACGCTCCTTTATTAAAATCTGTTGACCATTCAAATATGTAATCCTTCAACTATTTAAAACAAACAATAACTCAACTATGCTTAAATGACATCTTTTTACATTGCACAGAATTTCAATTGCAGTATCGAGCAGAGACATGAGAAAAATATGAAAATAATAAGTAGCCCTATAGATAATTAGAAAAAGAAACAACAACTTAAGGGGAAACTGCAATGGCTCTGTTTGCGTATTTTGGTTTTTTTGCGAATTTATTATCATCCCCTCAGCATTCACAAATGCGAAATGCTTCCGTACGCGACTCTTGGTGTGTTTCTTTTGGGACAAGCCAAGACGGCGCTGCCACTCCAGCTGCACCTGGAGGAGCCACCTTCCACGTGTGTTTGTCTCCTCTTCAGTGCACACTTCAACAAGTGTAAATCATATGTATACTGCCCCTGTCACTTCCCAAAGAGTATGTTGGGGCCTGTTGAAGGCTAAAGCTTAATCAATACTAAATCTAAAAAGCACCTACGGTACCTATGGTGCTATAGAAAAATGGGTACCATCATACAACCAAACTATAGGTTCTACAATGGCATCGACTTGGTACTGAGGTTCTCATGACATGCCTACCTGCAACCATTATTTTATATTTATGGTGTACGTCCCCCTCCAGTATGACTACAGCAGTAGACCAAGCTTCAATTCGTAGACCACAAACATTACAAACAGGCAGCAGCAAAAGTCAGAGCTATAGTTCCCTAATGGATGCAACAAAATACTCCTGTGACTCAAGAATGATTCAAGTTAATGTATGATGGAAGCTTAGGGGACAAAAGTTTTTGTAAACTGCAGACAAAAACTTAGAAGTAAGTGGGAGAAGGGAATCATTCATGCAAGTAAGGATTGCAGTGATGCTGAAAAAAATAACCTCAAGGTTAACATGTCCTGTCCTGACAAAACAGCAGAAGTGGACTGTAGATCATTCAGTAGCATTTAGGGTTATAGTTTTAGTTGGTGTAAAATCTAAGCCTTCATTATGACCTTTGACCTGTAAACCTCACAATAAAGAGAGGGAACCTGTATCTCGGTGAGCTGAGCGAGGTCCTAACACTGTCAGGATTAGGACTTTGATTCTTGATGAGGCCACCCATGCTAAAAATGTGTTCAGTCATGGCAGTGTAAAGCACTTTATGTTATATTAGATGGCCGTGCTGCCAAAGGAGCTGGTGCAAAACTCTGTAGGCCTGAATTAGACAAAGGATAATGTTTCGGCTGAAGGTGTGAGCTTAATGCTAGAAAAGCCCAGCTGCTGATCCCAGTGCTGCAGCCGGAGGGGTCAGGCCTGCCCGCTGACGTCTACATACACTGCCACCTAATAGTCCAAATGTTATGAAAGCTTATGCTGTAATTTCGTCCCCCACGCCAATGTACCCTGTTACGGTCATCACCCTGATGGGGGCGCTATAATTAAAGGTCAAAATCTCAGACTTTGAATGTTACACCACTGCTCTAATTTTGGAGAAACTTTACAGTTTGACATAGTGCTCTGGGGTTTAAAAAATGTAAGCTTACTGGCCTGATGAGGGCGCTATAATTAAAACTTAAACGTGAGAGCAAAGACACTAGTGGTCCGATTTTGATATCTCATTACTGAGTGGCCCTTGGACTGTCTGCATCATTGGCAAGGGACGATATGAGATTAAAAACAACTAAATCAACTGCAACATTTCAATTTTCAAATCATCATGTGTTTTGTGAAAGACACATATACATATTCTCCTGGTCTTTGAAATTACGGCTGCAAGAGCCTGAAAAACTGTATAAGTTGTCCATATGCCGCACAGCAGCACCAAGGTCAAGTGACTTCAGATTCAATCAGTTTAAAAAGTAAAGCACCTATTTACTGGTTAATGACAGAGCTATCATCCTTCATCTCTTCTCTTCCTTTTCCTTTCTCTTTTATTGGGGTTCACTCATTTGTATATGCCAACACAAGGTCAACATCCTGAAAACTAAACAGTTTACACACCTGATTGCAGGTCTGGAGCTGCCAGGACAGAGGTGTTGTGTGAGATTGCCTCATCATACCATGCTAAACAGATTCTAAAATCTCTAGGTTAAAATAAAATAACTTGAACCTCCCATAAACTCAGATCCAGTGCACCCCCAAAACACCAGTTTAAGACCCACGCTTCTGGTTCCACTTTAGCCATGATATATGAAACCCTACCCCACTTAGCACATGCACACTCACATACGCATGCAGTCACAGACACATACATAGCATGATGTGTGGTTTAGACACAATAGAAGCATTGTTGTGGGTCAGTCCCTCAAGGGAGCTGGAGTAGGAGGTGCTTGTGGTTTGGGTCACTGAAGGGAGATGAAGGGGTTCAGGCAGCCAGATATCAGTGAGGGGGCCAGTGGTGAGTTTTGCCGGAGTCAACAACTCCTCCGCAGCTGAGTGAGGAGGGGAACATGCAAGTGCATCCAGCATGGTTGCCTACAGAGAGCCCCACCCCTACAACCCCTAGAGCCCCCCTTTGCCCACTCCTGTCAGCATGTCCATATCAGAAAGGGACGGGTGGGGGGTCGGGGTAGAGATCTGGGGCACTGAGGAGAATAGGCCTTCCAGAGCAGCACAGTGAGACAGCTGCTCCTTCTATCATCTGTAATGGGAGCTATCATCAAACGCAGTACACTATCAGGCGCTCCTGCTGGCTTATAGTGCGGTCCTAATGTACTGCCAAGACCAGTGCATCAATAAAATCATATAACATCAGAAAACAACTGCTGTTGTGTCAAAATCAGTGTTGTGTTGAGTCAAGGAATCTATAAAGAGCAAATGTCAGATAAATCACTGCCATCCATGTTTCAAAATGTCTTCTACCTTGGCAAGACCAAAGGTAATTTGCTATTTGGTATACTAGTTAACATTCTGGGTGTTTTGATTGATAAATATATTACACTGATAAGTTATAAGTTATGAAAATTGATAAATATATGAGCTTGAACTTCTGGAATGTGATCAGACCAGACCAATTGCTGTCTGCAAAACTGCTCTGAAGATAATCAAATAACGCTGGAGCTGCAATAATTGAAATCTGAAATTGAAAAGCTTATTCCACATTTTTGCACGTCAGTCCTCACTTAAATTGACCCCTTAAATTGCAGCTCTATTTTCAGAAAAACATACTCTTCCACGTAACATTTAAAAATGTAACCAGCAAGCCCATTCATCTTTATGCTATGTCAACTACTGCTAGCTGTTGTGTGTGCTCAGTGTGAGAGTAATAAAACCAGTGAGCAGTTGGCTATGTGATCAGCAAACTCAACAGATTAACAATACAAACTGTTTTACTCCTTTCTGGTACCTGACAATCAGCTTTTGGGAAGTTAACATTATTTGCTTACCTTCACAGCCGTGAAGACTTAAAAGTTTTACAAGATGCATTTCTCAATTAAAATTTCCAAGATATTACCTTGTAAAACAAATATCAAATTATCGTTGTCAAAGGGGAAAGTGTTGAAGCTCAGGATTTACACAACATGTGCTGCAGGCTTTACAGTTTGTCTCCAATTAAAATTCACATGCATGGCTCTGGGATGTTGGACCTTTCCTTTATAGATTACTTTGGCCAAAAAAGTGTCTACATGAAATTACAGGTGTTACACACAGACATATCATGCCTCTCTACAGATGCTAAATTATCCGGTGAGCAACTTGGCATTTTCAAGGAAATCCTGAGGGAAAAAATGAGAACCTGATAAAATCACTTCTTAAACTGATTATGCTGGAAGATATTCAAGACTGGTCCGGCGAACCACATTGCATGCGTTTGTACCATATTCTGGCTGGCCTCCAGCCAAGCTGGGGAGGAGTGGGCTACTGGGCATATCCCACTGCCTGTGTTCACAGTCGAGACCCACGGGCCGTGGCTGATCATTAGTAAAGAGATCCCTATCAATTACAGAAGAGGAGATTGAAACCAACCACAAGGCTGCCACAAGGAGAAGTCCAGGGGGAAATGGGCTCTTGGCAGCGAAGGGGAGAGCTGCACTGACCATGAAATGCAGGGATACAGAAAAGTAGATTAAAGGTTCAAGATTAAAGTTGAAAATGCAATGAAATGTTATACAGCATTGATCCTGTTGGGGGAATTCTCGTTCCTATTGCACCCATCAATAGGGAGGTCACAGTGAAGAGTCAGCCACAGAGCAGCATCTCTGGAGCTGGCAGAGACCCAAGCCTCCTTTAACACTGCTGGACCAAACGGCTCTGAAGAGGAGAGTAGCTGTTTGACATTTTGGCATTTCCACCGGCACACGGTTTGGTTTGGAGAGGTTTAGACCTTGTTTGGTGTGGTTAGCTAACTCTGCTGACTGCAGCAGAACCATTCTGGTGGGATGCCTTAATGTTGTAGGTGTTCATTGACCGGTTTTACATTTATGTCATTTTTATGAGTCCATTTAGGTCAGTCGGCTCTTCTCACTAATGTTTTGGCTCATCCTTTGCTCACAGTTGTTCACATCCTCTGTCAAGAGCAGCTGAAGGTCAGTATCCTACACATATACTACATGCAGCTCTAGATCCTCCATTTCATCAGGCAACAGAATGGAACAATCACCACCACGTTATACAGAACCCTATCGCTGACCAGCTGCATCAGTGTAGTTTTCTTAGTTAGTTCTTAGTTTTCTTACAAATTTAAGCAGCATGACAGATGAAAAAAACATAATTGCTCACATGGGTCTAGAATAATGTGGAACGGCATGATGCAGCAATTGGTTCCTGTTCTGCCCAACATTGTGGAGAGGAGGCTTCTGGGTTTTGCTTGAAAACACTACAGTAGGACAGATATTTGCTGAAATGGGAAGCTTAAACACAGATTTAGGACCATATCCTTGCTCACCATGCCACCCTGCCGCCCCTGATATAGCAAACTGGGACTTGTGCACACACATACATGCACACACACACACACACACACACACACAAATCTTCCAACCTGCATACAATTACAGCTCAAGCTGCAAATCCCATAGATGGAGGCAAACATAGCAAACTTAGAGCCAAGACTTTGTTAATTAGCCAATAGGCTTAACCCCCAAGGCCGACCACGCTCTCCTGTTAAGCTGTCATCACAACTACTTCCACCTGAGCGTATGAATGCGCAAGACCATGCACACACGTACGCGCGCACACGTACACGTGCACACACTGGCCTTGCTGCAGTTAGAGATCAGGTCATGTATTTCAGGTTCTTGGGCTGGTTAGTTAAACTATACTACTTAGCTCTTCAAGCTTTATTAGAATGGCTTAGCTGCAAAGATGGCTCCCTGATGACAAACAATGAATCCCATATCTGAAAATGAATCATTCATTTCAGATCGCGTGTGTCACTGAAGATTTGCAGTTTATCATTTTGAACACACAGAGCTAAACGATCTGATGACGCACATGCACAAACAAACACATGCACAGCATCCAGAAGAGGTTACACTTCCCCTGGTTTGATTGGCAGTAACAGCAGTAACTGCCTTTCGCCAGTGAGAGAGAACAAAGCAAGGCCTGGCAGAATGTCTCTATTGTCACTGAGGAACAGGGTTAGAGGAAGGCCTGGCCTCGTTTTGGCCTCCTCCTCCAGCTGGGGAATCCATTAAATGGGCGGTTGGGTATCCAGGTCTAGCCTGGCCTCAGCTCAAGACACAGGGCTGCCTCCAGACCGGACAACACAGTTTTACACACAGTACAAGTGCAACACTCACACATGGTGGCTAAACAAGAGGCTGCAAGAGTTTTCTTAGGGTGAGGTCAGCCTTGAACTTTAATTCCTGTACTTGTACTGTCCATGGCTGGTAAAGTCATTCTGAGTGTCATGTCTTTGTTAAATTCAGTAAAGTTGCAAAAGGTTTGATTCTTGTTGTTGTCTCTTAAGATAAAGTCACAAGGAAAGAGTGTGTGTGTGTTTGTGTGGGTGAGTGTTGGGGGGGGGTGGGGGTCCCAACAGTGGACAGGTTGGACCATAACAAATAGAGAAAGTGACTCAGTGCTGTGTGTATAACTCTGACCTGTTACAAATTGTAGACTCTTCAAAATGAATAATTCACAGTCACCGGGATGCAAACATTGTACTTTGGGAAAAGGAGCTGTTAAACAACTAAAATGCACTGCTGCACCCTGTTGCCAGTTGGGTCAAAAGCTGCAAAGTTAATGTTATATCACTTTCCCTACACAGCTGACATTGTCTTTAAAAACCCACTGCCACTTTTGATGAAAACTTGAAAATGTATTTGTTATTTTCAAATTAAGATTAGCCAAGGCACATAGAAAACAGACAGATAGATAGAATAGACAGACAGATTCTTTCATGGGGTCATTCATTAATGAGTCAGTAGATATTATGGTATGATATGACTGGTTAACTGTTTTCATTTGATTGTAACTTTAATTCAGTAGTTCTGTTTTTTTATTTTTATTTTTTTCTGTAATGACCGTGTGTAAATCTGTCACAGCCAGTATGATGCCAATTTGGACTGATGGGCAATTGTCAAGCACTGACAGTGAACGCCTGTCAACACTGTGAATGTTCAACAACTATGAAAAAAACACGAGAGAGATGTCCCGTTCAATCTGGGAGATGTACAGGATCTGGCTTAGAGCCAAGCCTCATCTAGTCAGTGTGCTGGCATGGGGGGCTTCCAAGATCGCAGAATGAGATCCCTCTTTTGTGTTAGTACATATTGTGCAGATCTCTGTGTCATTAAGACAAGTTTCTGTCAGTGATTCTGACTGCCCCATCATAAACTGGTCACACAGGTGATTTCCAATCCAAAACATCAGTCACACCATTGCCATGTAAGCTTTGCGTCTCTGTAGCAGCACACTACAGTGGTAATCGAGCCCACGTTCACCTGCAAATGAAACACATGAATTGTGTACAGTAATTCAGACTAGCCAGGGTATAAGCACGGATTAGAGCGATGTCAAGTGTTTGCTGTGTGCCAGAGCCGCTCAGGGCACATTAGATGGCTGACTAAGTTGGCACGAGGGTGCGGTGACCATGCCAGGGCCTGTTAACACTGGGTCAGCCCCAGGGAGCTACAACAATGCAGCTGATGATGATTCAGTCATCAAAACCGGGGGAGTTTGATTGCACACTTCACTGAATTTCATGTCAGATCGGGCAGCATTCAAAAATGGTTTGATTTTGGCATTCAGATAGCTGAATGTGTCAACCCCGGACAGCTTCCTCTTCTGTGAAACTCTCGACTAAAAGCAACAAGGCAGATTCAGATTGATGTAAATCAGCCTGCTAGCTAGGCACCTATCAGTGTTAAGAGACAGGTTAGACACTTTTTTCCTGGTTTTTCTTTTTCATTCTCTTTGTCTTGTATTCTTAGCTACAAAAGGACAGAGAATGGAAGAGCATTGCCATTCACCGGCATGTCTGGTAGCCACATTTTTCTGCCGCTGTTCCCCCCGCCTGGCCTTGAACATTTTATTCAGCAACCAGCCTACCAGTTTAGCGCTAAGTGCTTTAAAACGGTATAGAGGAAGCCTTTTGTAAGCAGCGAGCTTTTGTATCTAAACCTTCACATAATGCAGGCACAATTGGACATAAATGCAAAACTGCTGAGAAAAGGCTGGACTCTGTCCCCCTTCACTTACATGTTGTGAAAGTGAAAAGAATGTATTTACAGCAGCCAAATGTGTGGTAATACAGTGAGCTGACACAGTCCAAGACTTCTTGATAAAGCCTTTAGAAGCTGATGGGTGAAGAAAAAAAAGAAAAAAGCTACCCGCACCCTCCCCTTCCCTAACACCGCGAAGCAAGGCCATTTCCATTCGTTAGAACTGTCACAGGCACTTAGGGTTCCTCTAAGTAGTGGACAGCTAACAGCATACCGACAGGGGGTGAACGCAGCCCGATGGCTAACAACAACGCCAAGCGCACATTAGCTCCGGGATACGGTGCACGGAGGGGTCAGCCGTGTTACACTGAGCACTCAGTGCCTAATAGGCTCGATTCCATTTGATCATATAGCCAATCTAACCTAGGACAGCTCAACCCAATGAGGCCTTTGCAGTGGGAGGCAGAGGACGAGGCGCGGGTTACTATTGTTGGACCTTTAATGTGCTGGCAACTTGAATGAGAACAGATGATCAAATCCGCTCATACTGTGGAAGGATTTTTTAACAAAGTCATGTTTCAGTGTTTAATCTAAGTGTATACATGCCACCAGAGTGAAAAAAGGAACAAGCCTGTGGAGGGGCGCCCCAGTGGCTCACTGTGAGGAACACGTACCACTTAATACTAAGGCCGCATGATATCCCCTCTCTTTGCCCCATCCTCACTGTCTCTCTCTGCTGTGACTGTCTGATAAAGGAGAAATGCCCAAAAGAAATATTCTTTCAAAAAAAAAGTCAGAATGAGTTTGTGGAGTTTTTGCAGTGCAGGGTTTGAGGTGCAAAATGGTCTCTTATTGGCACTATGTCAGAAACAGGTTGAAAAGATTATTTACCAGGGCGACCTTGCACTCCTGTGTGCATTGCATTCCTTTGACAAAAATGGAAACAAAATAAATGAGCGCTCATTAACTTTGAATGGTTAGCTTTCATTAGAAACATAACAGTGTGGGATAGCACTTTAAATCAAGGCGTGACCAAGGATGCTAATGGAGATGCATTGCAAAAAATGCAACAAAAAGCGATATGAAAGGCTGTTCTGGTTGAAGAACGGGTACAGAAAGGGAAGGAGAGATAGCAATGCCCTCCTGAGAGGTAAATATAAAGCAAAAGGGAAAAAAAAGACAACAGTCCATTAAAAGAGAGCTTGTTGTGGGTCAATGAAATATCGGAAGGAAATAGCATCACTCCACTAAATTAACAAATGATAAAAGCAAAACGGGTGTGCAGGTTTGCCACCTATCAACTTAAGAGTTTGGGATTTATTATCATTATTTTTATTCCAGTGGTGACAATGGATAAAATGCTGCTGAAGGAGAATGCACTTGACAAATCATTCAGTTTTAACCATCTATTGATCACATCTTTTCATTTTAACAAAACCCCTGAGACAACAAGGAAAAGTACCTGTCAACTTTATTATGTAGGGTCAAATTACACTTGAAACTTCTGAAGTGAAACACGTTACTATGGCACCGGGTGACAGGAATTTGAACAGTGTCCCTTCAAGGATCAGAGCAATTCACTTGAATGTTTACAAGGCCCAGAGGTAGCGTTATTATTATTGTGCTAACACTGTACACTTCACTTTCCTTGGTTATATTGTACATTTTCATCTCATTTGTTTTGTCTCAGCTAAGTGCTCTCAGTGTGATCAATGCACTTGTTAGTCCTTGGGGGATAGCAGCCTCACTAATTAGCAAAGAAAGAATCTAACTGAATAGCAAGATCTTTTTTTCCCAAACAGAGAGGAAGTGTCTCAAGAAATCTGAGTCATATTTGAACATCATCAGATATAATACTGACTTTTTTGTATCACATTTGAATACTGTGCATGCAACATTTTCCTATGCAACAAGACATAAACAAAATTTACATAAACACACACGGAATAGAGAGCGCCAGTATCATTACCATTATAGCCCATTTACTACTGTCTTCATTTCATCCAGTCACGTTGCAAGGTTTTCCCTACCTAATTAAATCTTTTAACATTTGCTTGTTTTTCCAAATTACAGCTTCAAACCTTGCTTGCAATTAACTGCTCTCCCAGCTAACAAACAGAAGACATGGATGTAATAATAAGGTTTAGAAGGTAACATGCTCTTGATGCAAGAATGGATGCAAGATTGCTGGCTCAAATAAAAATAAAAAAGTTATTGTGCTTAAAACATACATGCACACATGAACTTTCATTCATCCCTCAGCAGTATTCACTGTCTAACATCTCCATGTACTCGCATCTCCTTTGATTTGACAGGGAGATGTCACAACAGTTCTGAACGCACACACAATCCATCCCTTTAAAAACAGCTTCTGTACTGTAGATAAGAGGCGAGGCTGCCTGTCTCTCAGCAGAAGACACTGAGCACTCTCTTACGCCTCTGGCTGTCCCATTCTGAGCCACTTGACTGTATCAATAACAAAGTAAAACCTCTAAATGAGAGAGATCAAGCGCTCCTCTGATATCATGACAATTACTATGTGCACCATAACAGCATACAGAGGTGTTAGATCTCGCTCGCCGTGGGGAGGGAGGGGGCAAGCTGAGGCATGCTAGGAGACTCTGCTGCTGTCCTGTATGAGTCAACTAGATCTGAGGAGCAGGCGAGAAAGGGAAACCGGTGGTTTCTCTGATTGATCTTGTGATCTTCCAAGTGAGGGATCTGCCACTTGTAATTTTAGATGTTCAAAGATCCTCTGAAGAGGATGTGGTCAGAAAGCGAAAACAAAATCCTGTTCTTACTTTACATGTGACTGAATACAAATGAGAGAAGGGACTCTTCCTCTCTTCAAATCCAGCAAAATCATCAGTGTCAAAAACAATTACCATGCCAGTGTTTAAATATGTCCACACCCCTCAGAGTTAATTTAACACTTTTAGGTATTTGTGAACAGCTGCCCCATAATCTTATCAGTTTTATGAGTAGATAAAGAACTCTCCAAACTACATGCCCAGTTATTGGCACTGAAAAAAATAAACATTTACAAACACTATGAAACTTGCTGTGATGATTCTCTGTCAAACAGTCATTCAGGAATATTTATCACTTATAATATTAAGGCTGGCTTTACACAATGCAACTTCCATGGAATTAGTTGCAGACTGCCAGTGAAACTTTTTACTGTCCCTGTGTCACCAAACCCATACAGAAGACTCCAAATGATGATGCAAAATCAATGCATAATTTTTACTGGATGCTTCGCCTGCTGAGCTTCGACAAAGCTGAGTTGCATGGAATTGAAGCTTTTTTTTTTCAGTTGGACCAATGCAAAGCCAGCCTATTCTTTTACTGGTACATGACTGCAAGGTTTTCTGGGAAGGGAAGCTGAGAAGCTAAATACCTGACATATAAAACACAGAAAATAGAATGTGGCTGACTTGAATTCCTGCACCAGCCAGGGGACATCTGAATGTGAATGAGCAATAGTCTCCCTCGACAGCGACGTTGCTCTGTGGCCAACAGTAGAAGGCTGCAGTTGTATTGGTTGTAAATGGGCGTCACTGTATGAACGTGCAGCAGGGCATTGCTAAAAACAACCATGCATGCCTGGCCTTCTTTGGATTAATGAGGCTTAAAACACAAACACACACGTACACACATCAAGCTGACCACTTTCCCCCCTACCATCTTGTTCCGTCTTGGTCAGTTCCACGAGTTTCTTCTGTTTCAGCGTGTCCACCACATCCGCCAGGCTTCCTTTGCGGCGTTCCGGCGTCCCAAAAGCCAGGCCACTCATGGGTTCCCCACGATCCCTGGAACACTCCTCTGGCTTGGGTGGAGAGGTAGAGTTAGTCCGGTAGGAGTAGACGGAGCAGCCTTTACTGCTGTCATTGTCCTAGGAAGAAACAACAAGATGAAACATGAGGGTTTGAGCCTTTAGAAATTTCGGTTCTTCACAGTTCCACCTCATAGCAACAAGGGCCTGGATTCACCTCCTGGTCTTTTCTGATTGCATCTTTTGCCTGAAAGTTTGGTTGGCTTTGGTTGGCTTCAATGAAGTGGCTTTTCAAAGCGGGGTCCAGGTCCCCCAGGCACCCTAAGGCTTCTCCAGGCAGTCCAAAATCAGGTAGTTACATTTCTTTGTAATTTAATCGACTAGAAATTGTTGTGTCACAAAAGAATATATGAATGCTTGTTTAATGTCACCATTTGGAGTCTATTTGTTAGTGTGCCAGTACACCATCTAAACAATTTAAAATTGAATTGTGCAGAATTGCTGAGGTTTGAGTTAAGTGAGGATCCTGTAGACTTAACTGGCAAAAAACATAGAATAAGCATGCAATAAGCTGATGATGAGGACCATGTAGACTCAATCATCAAATTATATGTTTATTCCATATTTCTTGTCAGTTGAGTGCAAAGTGTCCACACCTAAATTGTGTAGTGCATCTTTAAAACTAATTAATACCAAAAAATCCTGTTCATATTAGGGTCCCTATGGCAAAATCACTTCAAATAGGGGTCTGTCATTTTGGAGGACAACATGAAAACATTTTGGAAACTCTTGCTCTAATATCCTCCCACAGTCTAAAGATACTCAAGTCAGGTGGACTGAACATTGCCCATACGTGTGAAGGTGATCGTGAGTGTTTGTCTGTCTGTGTCAGCCCTGTGCTGGACTGGATCTATTCATCTGTCTTCACTTCACAAAAGACAAAACCATGCATTTCAAGGCTGATATTTATGTGCCTACATTAATATTTTGGTCATAACTGCTGTTCTTCATCTTGACATTAATCTCCTTAGAGCCCATGCTGACTATAGGAGGTCACTAATTACAGCATTACCCTTTAAGCTGGCACTCTCTAACATTAGCAGTGCTTAAGCTTGGCATTGGACAGGTTGGCACGGCAGAGGGAACTGCATCTTGCTACTAACCATAATACTTGTGGTTTTGACGTTTGCACTCATTACTATAACATCAACTAATTGACGGAAATGTGAAATTCAAGTACCAACTCAGGTGCATCACAAAGGTGTTGGGATTAATAAATATGAAAATATATGTTGCTTTGTAGATTGATTTAAATGCTTGGTTGCTTTTTGTTACTCTAGATAGAACTTTGTGTTTCATACTATTTCAATATAGTAACTAGAAAATGTGCTCAACAGAGCATAGACCTCCGTCAAGGAGACAGATCTGGTATTTGCCTTCACCCGGTGCACTATGTGTCCGTTCTATCAGCTGTTCAGATCTGATATCTACACATTAAAATCAGTTGAAGCACCTAAACTGCTTCTGTTAGGTCTGTAGCGACTGGATGGATCTGAGAAGGATGGTGCGTTCAGCAAAGAAGCCATTCACCTCCATTTTTCATTGTATATCATGAAAAAACAATTAAACGCATTTTAAGTATTTTAATAAGGGCTTCAAAATAATGAGAGGGTTATCTGTTTGTCATTACACAATTTTTTTACTATAATATACCAGAGTGTTAACATTTAAATCTATTGCACTTCTGCATCTAACCCCCTGCATAATGTCAGTTAACCGAATATGGTGCAGAGGTAAATGAGACGACGCGCAACATGGTCATAATCACGTTTCTGTTTGTTCCTGCATCTTTTGGCAATTTGGCATGAGA
This sequence comes from Myripristis jacobus, assembly GCA_900302555.1. Lineage (NCBI taxonomy): Eukaryota > Metazoa > Chordata > Actinopteri > Holocentriformes > Holocentridae > Myripristis > Myripristis jacobus. Next base: position 27,253 of record OMLB01061177.1, read on the forward strand.
ATTTAATCAAGGCTTCCTTGGACCAACCTATCTGCAAAATTTTGTGTAAATCTGTTCAGAACTTTTTGACATATCTTGTTCATAGAAAGACAGACAGATAGACAAAGCAATTAAATAACCTCCACCACCCTCTTGATGGAGGTAAATAGCATACTTTTTGGTAAACAATTCATTTTTCTTATTTTAATGTTTTAACTTAAATTGAATTATTTTATAGTCCTTTATGGCTTAATTAAACTCTATGATTATTCAGGCTTACGGAAAACTTTCAAAACCTGTTGGATAAGATAAATAATTCTTTGGAGTCAAGCTAAAATCAAATTGTATTTATCTGGAACAGTTTTGGAGATACAAAGTTTTCACTCAACAACGGGAGCACCATATAGTGACTTAATTAAACCCTAACCCTAACCCTAAACATGAGGCTAGTCTACTTTCTCCAATAGGAAGAGATTATAGCCTATCATCGCAACCTCACAAGTGCAATAGAGAACCTCCATTCTGACAAAGTTACAGTTGTATAACACTAGTTGCATTTCAAGTGGGACAAATTGATTTGAAGGAGGGAATAAAATGAGAGAGAGATGTTGTACTTTAGACATAAGCCTGGAATTTGAAGTAGTGTATCAAAAGTTTTTTTTTTCGTTTTTTTTTTCTTGAGGAGAAGCTCAACAAATCTCAGTCTGTAAGAGGCTGACTCAAAGTGGGTAACCTAAGACTTGTTGAGGTGAATAATAGATATCTAAATGCTGCTTTCTGTTTTGTTCTGTCCTGCATGTTTCTGTCCCGTTGCTGTTTGCTTTGCTAGGTTATGAGTTAACACACAAGGAGGCACAAGGAGTCTATATTTACCGTGAAGATAAGCCCTTCAAGACGACCACATTGTCCCACACAACAGACACTTTCGCACAGGTGTTCTAACACCAGGGCTATTTCTGGACGTTTTCTCCTCCCCTGACAGAGTGGGGGGATCTCCAAGAACTTTAGGAGGCTTATGTTTCAAAGACAAGGGGCTTTGGCTAACAGCAAGATCTTAAGGCGCCCTTGAAACGGCTCCAGGAGGCCCTGTTGTGCACTGTCTTTAAGCGGAAGATGCCTCTGTAATGAGGATTAGCAGATAGTGTGTCACTCATGGATTGTTCAAGTATAATTTTTCAGGTCCATACGTAATACTACCAAGGCATTATACACGTGGGGTGGAGAGACATTATGAACCAAACTGTCACATGTTCAGTGGTTGCAGCAGCTAATGTGTGTCCATCACTAGCCATGTGTCCAGTCAAAATGTCCTTGTGTGAGACATTAAAGCCCCTTCTGGTTGCTCACTCCAAGTCACTCCAGATAAGAGCATCAGCTAAATGTCTATCTACAGTGTAGGCAGTTATGAAATATTTCCCTGAGACTACATGTTATCAAATACAGGTTGGCAACTGATATATCAGTCACTGCACTGGCATAACATGACAACTTAGGAAACTGGATTCTCAAAACTTTCTCCTCTCCTCAGAGGCTGAATGAAACAAAGTCAAATGCACCTCTTCCATTAGGGACCAACAGAACCTGAAGCCAAGTAACTACCAGATGCATGTGCACGCGCGCACACACACGCACACACACACACACACACACACACACAAACACACATATATGAAACCAGGCTGCAGAGATGAGAAGAATCAAGGGTTATTGTTCTCTAGAGCAGCACCCTCACTGTGCTGCCTACAGCACTGCCTGCAGCACACAGTCCAGAAAGAACCACTACAGTGTCTATGTGTATGTGTGTATGTGTACACGTGTGTTTGTGTGTGTGTGTGTGACTGTGTGCGCTCATATTTGCATGTGCACAATCGTGAATATGCAAGCACATGTGAATTTGCACATGCTGTATGTATGTCATGAGTGTTTTACGAGTGCCGCGCCTCAAGTGTGTACGCTGTGTACACACATTCGCCATGTTTGTTTTATAGATTGAGTTATAGCAGCATATCTCAAGATAAGATATGGACAATTCCTCAGCGCTGTGTGTAATTCACTCCTCACCATCACAGTGGGCCCTACGCTGTCCCACTCGGCCTCCGTCGGCTTCTCTCTGATTGGCTGCAGCTCGTCCGGATGGGGTTGGTTATGCAAAGGGGGCGATCCCATGTCCTTCTGGCCCTCTCTCTCATCACTGGCCCAAGCCGCATTGTCCTGGCCCATCGCTTCCTCTTCCTCTGTCGCTGGAGGAAACGGAGGCGTTGCTCGCATGGAAGACATCATTCTGCAAAGGAAAAGCAAGATAGGTTTTGAGCTCGGCGGCCGCAATTTCTTCTTCTGCAGAGAAGAAGAGGAGAGGAGCGGAAAGGAGAGAAGAGGAGAGGAGAGGAGAGCGATAACACACCCCTTGTCAACCATGATGGAAGAAGATGAACTGACCCAGTGATGGACTAACTTTGAGTGTGACTCTGCCCGCCTGAGCATCACAGACAATAAAACACCGTCTCAAATACTGAGCATCACATTTAAACAAGGCCAGTCCCCCTCATGAATTGTTGGCCCACAGGTTCTTTAAGTGTTTCTATATGGGCGGCTGACTTATCATGCAATCAATATTCTATAATCCTGTCTGGAAAACATGGAAATGCAGTGTAGTGTACTTTGAGTATTTGAATTAATTTTAGCAGTATGGCCATCTCCAACTGTACACCACAGCCATGCCAATAATCACAGGCGATTTCACAACCACACATTTGAATCATTTATTCATAAGAATAACTTTGTTTAAGATGCAGAGACATGAATCACTAAAGACACAATCATATCATATTGGACTTGATGTCCTGTCAGTGCTCCGTCCACACACACAAACGCATGCACACATATGCTTCAAGCAGAAATCACATTTTTGGTGTGTAGCCGACATACTTATTCAGAGCGACTTACAATGGCTGCAACAAGCATACTGTACATTCACACACACACGCAAAATACCGCTCTGGGGATAATCTATTAATCTATTAAGCAGTATCAAGGTCTCTCGGCACTTCAGAGCTGTGAAAACTGTGGGCTTGATGCTGGGCTTCTGTGGAACAAATTTATTTTCCTAATGTAAGCCTCAGGCTGTGAGAGTCACTGGGCTAATATATCATTTACTATAATGATTCCACACACACTCACACCTTTATATCACTACACTTGTAAGGACTTAAATTGATATTAATTCTTTAAACTATACACTAACATTAACCCTGCCCACTGCTTGACCTAATCCTAATTAAAATTTTAACCCTAAATCCTATAGCAGCGCTTTCAAGAAGCAGCAAAATGTCCCCACTTTGCAGCATTTTCTATATCTTTGTATCCACGCAAGGGAAACTGGTCCTCATAAGTACAGGAACACATACACACAAGCACAGACAACAAATTGCAAGGTGATTACTGACGACACAGATTCCTGAAAAAAAAGGGTATTGGACTGTAATTAATTGTTTTCTCCACACAGACACACACACACACACACACACATACACGCACAGCTTCTGTGAAGTAAAGGAGATTGCCACTTCAGTGTTAGCGCTCAGTAAATCACAGCAGGCTGTCCATCTCTGAAATATGCAGCCTCCTGGGTACTCTTAAACGTAAATCTGACCCTCACTCACGTGTCTGAAAGGAGAGAGCAGGGCCAAAGAC
>OMLB01061181.1:0-10381 GCA_900302555.1 Myripristis jacobus
TTTATTCCGCTGATGGAAAACTGGAGGGAAGAAAGTGTGAAGGCTCTGAAAGTTCATGTTCATATCGTAGTGGGATGAATGGAAACCAGTGTGTGTGTGTGTGTGTGTGTGTGTGTGTGTGTCTGTGTGTGTCTGTGTGTGTGTGCGCGCGCACCTGCTGCAAATCTCTTTCTTTTTCTCCCATGTTTTTTCTCGAACGTCAAACCACCAGGAACAGATCTGTAACAAGAGTTTGCTTAGTGTAACAAAGAGATTCACTTAAAAATCTATTTTTCACACGGATAGATTATCAACTACAGTACAACTTTCACAACTCTCGCTTTGGAAGACACTCAGTGAGAGTCTGCCAAAGGGTCTGCAGGGTAGGACTTTGACTTGATGAATCTCTCCACTACTCTGCCATCTGCACTGACAGCAGAGGTCACTTTGTCTACTTGTGCCAAATCTGGCATTGAATCTCCACTTACAGAGAAATATTTAGCCTGTCTGCTTTCCCCTTCTATTGCTTGCTTAATTTTCTCACCTATTAGTGAAGTGAATCCCTCACATACAGTTGAGGACAAATAGGAGGGCTTACGTCTACCCTTATTAATAATTATTATTATTACTATACGCTCACTCTTGAGGAAGGAGCTGCATAGCCACGTCTGGCTTGGTCTGACCACAAAAACCTGTTCTTCCTCCAGTCTGCTGATCAGCTTCATTCTGGCCAGGTCAGGTGGGCTCCCTTCTTCAGTAAGTTCTAGTTGATCTTACCCTGTTGATCAGGACGCTAAAATGGAAAATCTGATGTTCTGTGCCCACAGTTTTGTCTCAAGGCCACAAATCAGGCTCCAGAAATTTATTTTACTTTTCACCTGCATTTGGAAATAAATTCTGATACACAAAGTGGTGTCAGCTTTCAGCTAAGTGTTTTCAGTTTTCTAGGTTTTCATTAGAGAAAGAGAGAAACGTACTTTATTGTGAAATGAACTGGAGCTTGTCATGATCAGACAGTGCAGTGGTAATAGAGCTGATGTGTCCTGTGACCTGGAGGTGGATTTACTGGGGACCTGCCAAATAAATTAACAGCATTTCATCTAGTGATGGAAGATGATATTTTTCATGGGGTGGACACCTTGAATGTCTGGTCTCCAGTCCTCAGAGATCAGTTTAGGTTCTAATATAGGCTATGTATATACCAGACAAGATTTGGAATGTTTGGCCCCTTTACTATAATTTCACCACATTTTACATTGCAACAATCCACTCTGGAAACCGTGGCGGTACTAAAGATTTCACAAGATATAATCAAAAAATTTTAAATGAGAATTTTGGTTGAAACAACAACCTTCTAATGTTCTGCTTCTGCAGCAAAGAAAGCCATTCATAAACTACAGAAATGATAACTGTGTAACTGTGTAAAGCAAACGTTTCCATGGGGACTATTTTCTGGCAGAAAGACCGTTTCACTCCGCCCAATTTCAAGTCATCAAAACACAACAGTGCTGCTGCTTTTAGGAAAACTCATGTGGAGGATTTTATTACAGTGATGGAATACTGGAGTGAAGAAAGTCTTAAGGCTCTGAAAGTTCATTTTCATATTGTAGTGGAATGAATGGAAACCAATTGCTGGATAAAAGGGAGGAAGAATTAAAATATGCTTTCTCTGGGAAGGGATATTCAGAACTGTGAAGTATTTACATTTTGTAGATATTAAAATCACTGGTATGGTCCTGGTCATATATTCAAACAAACAAACAAACAAACAAACAAACAAACAAACAAACAAACAGCTGTCTTTGTTTGCCCCTCTGTGTGAAATAGGTCATCACAAAATGATCTGAAGCTGGTGTTTTTAATGCCATGATTGCCCCTTTGGTTTATAGGGCTTTATGCATTCATATGCCAACTGCCATGAGGGTTTAACACACACACACACACACACACACACACACAAAGAGAAAGAGAGAGACTAGACATACATGCACACATGTGACACACCATGTGTGATTTCATGATTGAAGGATTTCGGATTTGTTATTATTTTGGAGGTCGTGTGTGTGTGTGTGTGTGTGTGTGTGTGTGTGTGTGTGTGTGTGTGTGTGTGTGTGTGTGTGTGTGTGTTGTGGAGGAGCCAGGTTGTGTGGGCTTATCCTCACGGACCCTGCTGTCGCTTTAATCTCCCCTTTGTATGCGTGTGTTTTTGTGTGCGTGCGTGCGCTCGCATGTTTTGGTTATTCTTTGTGTTGGCACTGACTGCGGCGGTAATTAGGTGTGTTCTCATGCACGCGCGCGCGCACACACACACACACACACACACACTATTCACGTTTAGTATGTCAGTGTGTCACATGAGAGGATTAAAACCTCATGTTAGAGACAGCTTATGTGGCAATAATTCTTAGCGAAAACATTATGTTTTGCCAAGGTTTTATTTTATGCATTGCAACTGAGTCAACAAGTCTTTGACTGTTTCTTTGTATGAGGGAATAAAAATTCAATCATGATTTAGTGCAATCATGACGTTCACTGTTACGAGGGAGGGTCCATGGCATCGCACCGACCGCAGAGCCAATAGGATCCGCTAACAGTGTAACTGACACGTCAGTCGCTCAATCAGCGGTAATTTTATTGCGACAATTCTGCTGTTGGACCTTGTGGTACCGGAGTTTAGTAGTGTTGGGAAATATGTCGGCCTCTGGGACGCTCCTAGCCAACATTATGGATATATGAGAAGGTTTCATGCATGCCTTGGGATTAGTTGTTACCTTCGCCTGGACATCTTCACTGTACCCGTTGTGGCGAAAGGCCTGCTGGTGCTAACGTAACTAACTTGCAAGCCAGGTGGTTTCTACCCGTAGCTAACGGTTATTTAATAACGGTTAGCAGTCTCTGCTTAGCAGCAAAATAACGTTGGAGGTAACGACGGCTGGCTACGTTAGCTGGACCTGCCCTGAAAACCAGCTCGGCACCAAGATAATCACTGGAGAGACCCGAGAGGCTTGCTAGCAGCGCTGGTGAGCCTCGTATGGATATTATTGGATGCTACGAGTTGCCTCTGCCATTTATAATCCCAAGGGGAAAGCATACAACCAACACTGAACACACATCAAATCCGCCGTTTTGGACGCGAAGCCACTGTGAATCCATTTTACAGGTGAGATGAATTATGTTACGCTAGCCCGCTGCTAGCCAGTGCTAATGAACAGACAGCTGAGCACAGCTAGCCTTAATGAGAAGGTAACGACAGATGCAGAATGATACCAGAAACGTTAGATAGCCGGATAGCTATCTATTCGCAACTAATGCTGACAGACACTGTGTTTGAATAATAGTTACCGTTTCTAGCTCTCAAACCAGGAAAATCCTATTATTGTTCAGCTAAATAGTTAAAGGTAACACATTTTCCTCATATCTAGCCCCCACTAGCAGCACGCAAGCTAGCGTAGCAGGCAGTAGCATTATCTTCCTGCAAATATAACTATAGTTATTCACACACCCGGCTTTATCTGCCTAAGCAAATGTCGTCTGCTGATGGCAAAGGTCTGAAAGGTGTTATTTAATGTGTTAAAGCAAACTTAATGTCGGCAGTTGAGATGCAGCCTTTTTGCTGATCATCATAGATGCCTAACGTTATTACCATCCTCATTCTGCGTCCCCACCCCGGTTTCAGTGTTGTAGGCTGTACAAGATGGGCTCAATCTAACCTCGATTCAGAACGCTTTTCTGAGGACAAAATGCCAAACTCCATTCCAAAAGCTGGCAAATAATCGAAACCTTTCTTATTGGCGAACGGGCATACCTGGTAGAGCCTGACATTAGACCACGAATCCTTATCCCGGATCCTCTGATAAATTGGGGATATATGTGATCTACCAAGCACCTCTTTGGTTGAAATAAAACCCGTTTTTAAGTGGTTCACGCTGCACGCCGCCCATTTGGCTATTTGTGGAATATCATCGTGGGAGAAACGAATTGCTGCACGGTGTGTTGGATGCACGCCGAATTGAAGAGTGCTTCCTAATGATTCAGAAAAGGTCTTAAACCGCGTTCTTTGAAGTATGTGTGATTGCCATAGAAAGGCCACGACAAATGAGCAGATATTTGAACAGAGTTTGGCGTGACCATGCCTCCCACACAAGTAAGAACGGAGCGTGCAGAGTCCACGCTGAATCGTGTCATCTGAGCCGCGGGGCAGGGCTCCGTAGGGCCGCTTTGACAGAATCGATTGGGGTTTGTGTGACAGCTAGATTCGATCTGTCAGGGGAGAAAGCGCACCAACTCTTGCATGTAATTGTGAAATAGGTATGATTTCACATTCAAATCATCATTATTTTTCTGTCAAGGGATGAAATTCAATTTAAAACGGCTCTCGAAAATGAGAGACTGCCGGTTGAGAGCGGCGCATGTTATCTGTGAGGGAAGCCCTCTGCCGGTATGGACTAGATAGGGAGGCCTTGAGAGAGAACTGCCTGGACTGCAGCGAGCCATACACACCCAGTGTCATCAAGTACTGGTGCTTTCAAGCCACAGGCGCGTTTGGATGAAATGAGAAGTCACTGGACGAAGGAAAGTGGGATTTGCTGCCATTTATAGCACCAGGAGTTTAGAAATTGTACCTCTTAAATAAATAATGGACTTTCAGTACTGTTGATTGAATGGAGGATCCCATTATTATCAGATCATAGACAGTGAATGGACTCATTAAGCGAGTGAATTGCAACAAACCATTTTGCAAATCATGCTGGGGCACCAAAGATTTCACAAGATATAATCAAAATCCCTCCATTTTCTTTCTTTTTTTTTTTTTTTTTTTGAAGCAGCAACGTATAATGTTCTGCCTGTGCAGCTAACAAAGTCGTCACCATTTATAAACCGCAGAACTGATAACTGGCTGTGTAAAGTCCCCAGGGACTATTTTCTGATGGAGAGTTTAACTCTGCCCAATTTCACGTCATCAAAACACAACAGTGCTGCTGCCTTTAGGAAAATTAATGTGGACAACTTTATTATGGTGATGGATGGGTCTCTCAAAAGTGCGTGTTCATATCATATAGAATGAATGGAAACCGGATAAAAGACTGGATAAAAGGGAGGTAAAATGATATAGCAGTCCAAATATTCGTATTCTGTCTTAAAGAAAAAAAATAGCAGTAACATGAAGTATATATATATATGTTTTGTTGATATTAGGTTAAACATGCAACATCAGTGATATGGTCCTTTAAGGCTGAATGAGAAGGCTTTGTTTTTGTCCATGTGTTTGGAAATTCACTCCAATATTGACTCTATCAGTGGCACTCAGCAAACCGCACCACTCTGTGTGAAGCACTGTGATATGTTTAGATTTACTGAGTGGAATGCATAGCTTCATATAATTGCTGTAATGGCTCTGTATTGCATGTAAAAGTGAGATGTAGTCCTTATTGAGTAGCGTGGGAAACCCACTGTATCTATCAATCATCATGTCACAGGAGCTCATGTTCAGAATTTGGCTTCATGCCACTTGGAAGTCCTAAGCCCTTATCACAGAGAGTTATGAACCCAATTGTTAGTTTTGACATGTCATAACCGTGCTCCCTATGTGGCAGCCTGCCAGCTGTAGGCAGGTATTAGATGCCAAAAAAGGAGCAGTATCTGGCATTACTCCTAGCCCACATGTCATTGTGCACGTATACTGGCACACAGGCTTTTGCTAGTTTAGCCCATTGAGAAATTGTGTTTGAAATTCAGTTTTGAGCTTGAAAAAGCAGAAGTGTCTAGCTGATGACCGAAAGTATTTAAAGGGATGGAAAACTAAAATTACACTTTCTTTTATCAATTATTATTATTATTATTTTTTTTTTTTTTTGGTCATCATTAGGCGTAGAACTCATTATCCTTTATATGCAGAATGAGGTCTGTTGGTGGATTTCTGCTGAGTCAAACAAGCAGTGTTGCTGGGGATTTCAAAATTACTTTCACACATAAGAGTGGGGGCGATCCAATCAGACAACCTCGGTCTTTATTCCTCCTGCCCCTGTTTGACTGGCTCTTCACCTGCATCTGATATCCTCTGATAGATAGATGGATAGATAGATAGATTTACTTTATTGATCCCAAACTGGGAAATTCCCAATTCTCTGTAAGCATGCACTAACTTCAACAAACTATAGGCTAGCAGTAGTAACTGTTAAACATGGCACGCTGCAGATTACAGTATAACAGAAGATGAGAAGAGGTAAGGGCCAGCAAATAGGCTTCTTCATGAATTCTAAATACTCTGGTATACCGTAGTACCTTGACACTGCCAAAACCTACTAGCCAAGGTTTGCCTCTAAATATGGACTTTTATCTAGATGGCAACAGCCATGGACTTTCTCACATCAAGTTTTTAGCAAGTGAGCTTTACAGCAATATTAACTATGAAAACACTGCTTGACACTTTGCTGGACAGTTGGTTGGTTTTACTAGAGTCACAGCAGTAACGTATATTCGGGCCCTAATGCCCACCCAGGCCTGCTGGAATGGATTACTGTAGAGAATGCAGTTCCTTAAACTCTGTTTCATTACATTTATTGGTTTTCAGGAACTGTCAGATCTTGGTGGATGATGACGATAGTATTCTTCATGAAGATAGTACTCTTCAACATAACAAGAAAATCCCCGTTTTTAACTGGATTTACCATCCCTTAAGTGAGTGGCCGCAGGTGTTTTTGATGCTTCTAAAAGAACTGTTATCTGTCATTTTAGAAGTGCAGATGAGGAATCACCTTTGTCCTTTTCATTCCAGTAAGTGACACTGTCAAAGCCAGGGCATCCGACCAGTCATCTGAGATTAGCATGGCTAAAAGAACATAAGAGTATCCCCTGCTCCTGTAGTTTTGTCCAATCCACATGTGTTTAGAGGTTGCCTGTGAACAACATCTGTGATGTCATGTTGTCTCCTCTGTGGACTTGAATATCTTTAGCTATCTTTCCTGTTAGCAGTATGTAGTAGTATGTGATGTCTTTGCAGTGTTTGTAGATATAGAGGAGAGACTGACAGCAGTGCTGGCCAGCTGGCTGTACCCCACAAGTACCCGGATGGACTGGATACTTCTATAGTTAGCATGGGCAAGATAGGGGAAAAGTGTAATTACACTAATATAATAGTGGCTAACCAAGGGAACAGCCATGACGTCTTAGGAAACAAAACAGGGTTTTCACAGGGCAGCGTGGCTCAGGAGGTAGAGCAGTTGTCTGGTAACTGGGGGGTTCCTGGTTCGATTCCCGGCTCCTCCAGAGTGTGTCAAAGTGTCCTTGAGCAAGACACTGATGTAACTGCTCCTGATGGACAGCTAAGCACCTTGCATGGTAGTCTTTGCCATCAGTGTGTGACTGTGAGGCAAACACTGCAAAGCGCTTTGGTCAGTAGACCAGAAAAGCGCCATAGAAATGCACTCCATTTACCAGTTTTTTCACCGCTGTACCAGGTAGCCTTGGGCAGTAAGGGTTTCAGTAAGTCAGCATGCAGTGCACACCAGTGTGGTTTTCCTGATTGTGGGCTACATCATGTTGCCTCCTCAGTATGCAAGTTAAAAAAAATAATGCAAGTATTAGACAATATTTGTGAAAAAGCAACCCTAGTCTGTCTCTCTCACCTTTCATTTAGGCAGCTGCTACAGGTACAACACCAAAGAAATGCAGAATTAAGGACCACCTTACCTTTGTCAAAGTCAAAATTAAGAAATCAAGAAATCAGATGTTGATACAACTCAATGAGAAAAAAAGGGCTTATATTGTTTGTGGCTTTCTACCTGAGGGAAACCATTACTTAGTAACAGTAAATTACAGTGGGTTTTTTAGGTTAGGTAGGTAAATCAAACAAGAAGTGCTTAATTTTTCAGGTTACTAACCTCTTGATGGAGAGGATTTCATTCAGTTTAGGGCTGGTCTAGTATGTTGATATTATATTTATATTGTGATGTGAGACTTGATATCATGGTTTTTTGGATATGCTATTTGTATAAAATGATGTAAGTGTTATGTGCGTCAGAGCAAAAGGAACATCATTTTCGGAACTTATTAGCCTGTTTTAGCTGTTGTAGTAATCCCATATAATAGCAATATCGAGATACTTCTTCAAAGATATTGTGATATTTGATTTTGTTCACTTCACCCAGCTCTGCTGTAGGGTCTTGTGAGGCAGAGGTAGTGCTCTGGCCCAGTTTGACACTCTGACAAGGTGCATGGAGGTGGCAGGTATCAGTGGGAGATTGTTGTACTGAAAGTGATGCTGGAATTTCCTCCTCCCTAGACTCTTGGAGAGCATAACAACATAACTATAAACTTCATACAAGAGTGGGTACATGAGATGGATTAACACTGATGAATGGGGGAGTGGTGATAGACTTAAGTGGGAGTGGACAGGTCCATTTATCATGCCTGGTGAGAACAGGTGTGTGTGTGTGTGTGTGTGTGTGTGTGTGTGTCTGTCGATTAAGGCTTGAAGTCCTGAGTGCATGAAGTGATGAGCTTCATGCAAAGGCTCCTGCTCACTCTCTTCGTCTGCAGCAGCTTCCTCTTGTCAGGCCACTGAGCCCGACGTTGTCTTGTGATAAATCAGAGTGGACACACACACACACACACACACAAACACACATTCAACCCTGAATGGGTGTAATTATACTTGGGTGGTCATTGATATACCTGGGCGGTGTGGAAAACACTGAGCTGATTCCTTGTCAGAGGCTGATGCTGCCGTTGTGGTGATAGATGCTGTATGGAACGGTAGGCGGTAGTATTGAAAATGTGTTGACATGTCATCACACTGCAATATTGTTGATATCATGATGTGACACTTTTCAGCCACAAATTTACTCTGGTGTTATGGTGAATGATATGATATGGCACAGCCCTCCTGAATCATTGAACCCTGTCCGGTAGCGGGTTCACTGCATCCTTTCAGATCTAAATGCATCAGGGATGCACAGCGCTTACTGTTCAACATCACTGCATTTATGCAGAAACCATTAGTGGGTTGGATTATACTTATGCCATTAATATACCTGAGCAGGCTGCCAAAGTATAACATATGTGGGAAACGCTGGTGTGCCTTTTGTTACTTTTAAATTTGAAATGTGCTCCAACATCTGCCCTCAGATTATCTGGCACCGGGATGGGAAATTACCACCAGCCCCCGGCCAAATGCTGGCAGATTTTGGCAGCGGCTGGCAGTTTGTCTACTGTACCAGACACTCCAGCTGTTCAGCCTGCCATATTCGAGGTTAATGAACACATTTCTGATATTGATGACCGCTCTGTTTGGCTGTGGAGAATTACACTGTAATTACATCATTACCATTTTTTTCCTCCACCATAGAAATTAGTGGGGTAATGATCAGCTGCCCACTGAAACACTGAGCATAGTGACACCTCTGATCATTTCTGACCACCTCGGTATGCTCCGTCTTTATACAAGTGAAACATGAAGTGCTCCTAATCTCTCTCGTCAGCATATGGCCAGACATGATAAACAGTGTGCAGGCCATGAGAAGGTCCAGCGGAGATGTAAAAGACATGAAAAGCAAAGTGTCAGCACAGTGCGTCGGGGTGAGGAAGACCTCAAGGGAGATGATGATGATGATGATGGTGTGCCCAACCCCTGTAGCCCTCATGGAACTGCAGGGTAATACCACCATCTCATACACTCGTAAACACACACATCATATAGGCACAGCATTGAAAAACATTTATTCAAAGGTTGTGTTCTAAGTACGAGGACAAGATTCTGATTTGATCAAGAATCATGCTGCCTTGGCCTAGCCTTTTTTTTTTTGTTCTTCCCACATTTCCTACATTGGAAGTGGTTTCTTTTTTCCATCAGCCATTATTTGAAAGTGCTATACAAATAAAGTAAAGGTATTATCTCTCTCCAGCATCTGCCCTTGCCACACACTGAAAGCTTTAGCTCCATTTGTCGGGTGTCGCACCCTCTTCCTTTTTTGTGCCATAAAGCAACTCAGCAGACCTCTGATTAGAGCTCTCATATTCTTATGTGTTGTGTTATTGATTATGACGTTTCATTTTATGTGTGTGTGTGTGTGTGTGTGTGTGTGTGTGTGTGTGTGTGTGTGTGTGTGTGTGTGTGTGTGTGTGTGTGTGTGTGTGTGTGTGTGTGTTTACCAGAGTGATATTTAGTTTGCAGTTTGCCAGTATTTATTTTGCAGTCTTGTAAACAAGACTGCACTGCTGCTGGCCTATATATTTTTAATAAAGTGTTGGATTATTATGGAGTTAAAGTATCGTTTGCTGTGTGATATCTGATACATTGCTTAATATTCAATCAATAATAATGACTTAGGAAGAACAAAGATTCAAACAAAGCCTTTATAGTATTTATTTATTGCCAATACTGTCGAGTCCGACTGAAGACGTG
>OMLB01061182.1:0-21537 GCA_900302555.1 Myripristis jacobus
TCCAAAAACTGCTTCATTGAAAGAGGGGAGGGCGAAAATTTGGAATAATAGTCCACGTCTTTTCCTATGGAGACGCTGCTCCTCAGAAACCTTAAAATCCTCATGGTGGCCGCTCGGACTGACACTGCTGTTATTCAATACGAGCCACGGGTAAAGACCGACATATGCGTGATCACGGGTGGCATTAGCGATGAACCCCAGCACACAGTATTTACTTGTGTTGACATTAGCTAGGGAGCTAACTCCTGAAGCTCCGTAACGCGCTCCTCAGACCGGGTTAGCGCTCTGCCAGGCGGAGTCGTGACAACAACGCAGTCATGTTTACTGTTATCAAAAACATACGCCAAAACATGCACTTCTTCAATGTTTCAATTAGCAATCAGTCATTTAAACAACGAGCCTGCTGCAAGAGGCGCTGCTGGATCAGGATGTTCGCAGCGTCAAAGAGTAAATCAGCGACGCACCGAAACAGCCCGAGATTACTTCCGTTATTGTTTCCGGGGTAGCCAGCTTCATCTTGTATTAGTATTATTATTGTTATTTTTACCGATCAGTGTTTATGTTCCGCTGTTGTTCCGAGGAGCAGCTGCACAGCAGATGTCGATTATGAGCTGTTTCTATCAAATAAAATTCGTGAATCAATTTTCTTTTAAAGCTTAAGTTGTTGTTGTGTGCGCATGTGCAGTGTCGTACGTTCAGACGGACATGTTTCTACTCTAAGTTGTGAGGATTTTACTCTTCATGAATTCAACATCTTTGACGGTCCTGAACTGCGTCACATCCTTTAGTCAACTACAGAAGTGCCTGTTCAAAGTGTTAGCTGGTTTGCGGGCCACGTTTTTTTTCTGAAGGATGTGTTTTTAGCTTTTGCTCGCCAATGTTCACGGTAACGTAACGCTAGCGAGCTGCCGGTCGTGTTTGTTTGTTGTTTACGTTTGGAAAGCTGTCGAGCGGCACGAACTTGTCACCCGGTGAGTTTCGTGGAAGCAGCTCGTGCTTGTGACCCGCCAAAAGCCAAGCAGCGGCACTAGCTCGGAAGTGAGTGTTTTCTAGCTAGTGCTCGTTATAGTTTTGCTTTTGTTTCGCTTCCTTGGAAGACACAATGAGTGGGGGATTCAACTTTGGTCAAGCCTCTGCCACGGGGTTCACGTTTGGGGCTAAAACCACCGCTGGAGCGGCTCCCGCCACGGGCTTCGGAGTGCCAAGCTCCGCTCCTTCAGCACCAGGCGGAGGTTTCTCTTTCGGGACCCCGGCTCAAGCTGCGAGCACCCAGGCCAGCACCAACCCTGCCGGGGGTTTCAGCTTCGGCACCCCTGCTAAGAGCACGGCAGCCGGCGGGGGTTTCTCCTTCGGGACTCCTACCACCACATTCAACCTGGGCCCAGCCTCTCAGCCAGCAGCACCACCAGCAGCAGCAGCAGGGCTCACCTTGGGCTCCACGGCAGCGCCTGCTGCCAGTGCAGGGTTCACACTTGGTGGCAGCCTGCCCACACAGACCACCGCCGCACCCCCAGCCGGAGGGGGGTTCAGCTTCGGGACTGCTGCCCAAGCTCCAGCCCAGCCTGCAGCAACAACGACAGCCGCTGCACCAACACCATCCGGCGGCCTTTCGTTAGGAGGGTTCAGCTTTGGTGCCAAAGTCCAGGTGACCTCAGCTGCAGCACCCACTGCTCCCACAGGGGGAGGCTTCTCCTTTGCCAGTGGTGCTACCCCTAACCTCTCCATGGGCACCCAGCCAGCTGCAACCACTGCAGCAACAGCAGTCCAGGGTGGTGGTGGAGGAGGATTTGCCTTTGGAATCAAACCCTCATCAACGCCCGCTCCTTCCACCCAGGCCGCCCCAGCGACAGGCCCTTCACTGTTCGCTGCTCCTGTCTCGACAGCCGCTCCCACCGCAGCCCCCACCGGCTTTGCTTTGGGTGTTGCTGCCACCACAACACCAACTCCTGCGACCACCACAGCAGCAAGCGGAGGCCTGGGCTTCATGCTCAAACCGCTCGGAGCAGCTACCACCACCTCTGTCCCTGCCGCCACAGCCACAATTGCAGCTGCGGCTGCCTCAGTGGGCGCTGCCACAGGCCTCATACTGGGTGGTCTCAAACCTGTTGCCACCACAAGCACCACAGCAACTGCATCAGCCAGCACAACAATCACCAGCGCCGCTCCCCCTGTCATGTCCTACGCCCAAATAGAAGGCCTCATCAACAAGTGGAGTCTGGAGCTTGAGGATCAAGAGAGACATTTCCTGCAGCAGGCGACTCAGGTGAACGCCTGGGACCGCATGCTGGTGGAGAATGGAGAGAGGATCACATCCCTGCACAAGGAGATGGAGAAGGTGAAGCTGGACCAGAGGCGGCTGAACCAGGAGCTGGACTTCATCCTGTCCCAGCAGAAGGAGCTGGAGGACTTGCTCTCCCCGCTGGAGGAGTCGGTGAAAGAACAGAGCGGGACCATCTACATGCAGAATGCAGATGAGGAGCGAGAGAGGACGTACAAGCTTGCTGAGAACGTGGACGCACAACTGAAGAGGATGTCGCAGGACCTGAAGGAGATCATCGAACACCTGAACACATCCAGTGGCCCAGCAGATACCAGTGACCCAGTAAGAAGAGAAGAGACTTATGATTTTGCTGCAGTTTGTCATCAAAGCTGCTTTGACAGTTGTGGCTGCATGTAATATTAACCTTGATCTCTTTTTATCTCTTCTTTTTTCTCCTTAGCTTCAGCAGATCTGCAAAATCCTCAACGCTCACATGGATTCACTTCAGTGGATCGACCAGAATTCAGTTCTTCTGCAGAGGAGGGTGGAGGACGTGTCCAAACAGTGTGACAACCAACGCAAGGAACAGGAGAAAACATTTCGCTTAACGTTTGACTGATTGATACTTGGCTAATTTTCTAAGTTTTTTTTCAAGTAGTCATAAACAGGGATGTCTTTTCAGATTTTCGTTTTTCGAATGTACATCCAGTTCATCACAATTTGCTGTTCTTCTTTTTGCTTTGTGTGTTTTGATCAGAAAGATGTATATTTTCAATGCAATAGCATATAAAGCATTGATTTCTTCTGTAGAAAAATGAAAAACAAATCTGTTCTCCTGATAACACTGCGCTTATATTAATTAATGTGGATAAATAAATCTTTGTTGGAATCAAGGCTATTTTTTATTTATTAGCTTATAAAGACAAGGGCTAGGTTACCAGTGTCACTGCAGAATTTGTCCTGAAAAGGCAGAAGTAAAATTGAACTTAATGAAGACATGTCTGTTAATGTGTAAAGAAAACAAATGTCAGTAGAAAGTAACTGGGTTGCTTTTGAGTTTCAGAATAAGGCTAAAAGAAAAGAATTTCCCCAGATGTGCTTTAATTTTTTGTAGGCAATTTTATTTCCTCCAACATCTCAGAAACACGAGATATTCATTTTGAATCATAATTTTCAAGTCAGCCATACGTTTCAGTTGCTTTTCTCCATCTTCCCTTTGGATTTATTAAGTGGAAAGACAAACACAAGTCATTCTTACTTCAGTAACTACACACAGTGGATGCTACCTGAATGCCATAATGGGATGAAGAGGTGAAGAAAGTATCCTTTTTTCCATGCAGAATAAGAGTTAGACCACATGTTTGTTTCCAGTTACATACAGTAAGTCAGGTCCCATCTACGCTTCATTATTGTGAAGTAATTATGTACTAAAGCATCATCCAACAAACAAGTGAAATAGCCTGACTTTTGTTTCCTTTGAGGTTTTTGTCTCGGTACTCCCAAACAAAAATATGTAAAGGTTAACATCAAACACCAACATCAAAAATAGATTGCTTTACATTCATATTACAGGCTGCTGAACGGACTATCTTAGTCGATACAAATATCAGCAAGGAGTTTGGTGGACCGTCTTTGCATAGACTTGTGGAAGAAATTGAATGCTGTGCCATGCAACTATTTAAATAATTTGTACACCATTTTGTCATGTGAAAGGAGTGAGTCTGAGGCTGTTACAACCTGTAGCTACTTCTTATTAAGGACCATGCGACTCCTGAAAAACAGTAGTAAACTTTGCCCGTTATTGTTCCAGTCATAAGCAGCCTTAAGACAGAAAAAAACTCTTTGGCTAAATGAAATCGGTTTTAACAAAAAATAAATATACAGTGTGCTTCTGTATTTAAATATATACAAAACTTACAACATTTTGTCTCTATACATTGCCAAATTCAAAGACATCATTTTGATCAGACTAATTCAAAGTAAGCACAGTGATTATCTACAAAAAAAAAAAAAAATTACTGAGCATCATGTTCACTAAACGAACATTAAAAAAAAAAAATCAGTGGATTTGCAACTTGGCAACATTTACAGTGATCCCTGTCTACAAATCATTTCAGCAGTGAAATGTTTCACGAGTAGCTCTCATTCTCACTCCAAGTTGTGATCCATTGCTTTTTTTCAAAAGGGTCGAGCTTGACTTTTCCATCTTTGTGCTGTGGAGTTTCCTTTCTTATCCGTACGGCGTGGTAGCGAGGAACACACTCATCACGCTTGGAGCGTCTGAAGAATCCGCACTGGGATGGGAGACATCAAACCGGGCGTTACTAACATGGCTGATCAAATGCAGCATTCACATGCACTGTATACAATCAGTAGCACGGGTGTTAAAAGGCATGCTTTGCAGGAGAGAAGAGGTACAGTGCTTAATTTGCCATATTGAAACAGCCAAGCAGGATGAGTGAAGTCAGCCAAAAGCACCTGCAGAGCACAGACGATAACCAGCTGGTTGAACAAAGATGTGAAGAAGATGCAAATATCTAGCCTGCTGATTTGGAGAAATAACTGATTCCTTGACAAAATTCAGAGACACATATTGTACAAACCCAAGAAAGTACAATATTCTTATATTCAATAATATCTGATGTTCAATATTGTATGGCAGAAAATATGTATTCCCACGTCTATTCAGTGATTGTTTTCACTTGCATGCTTAAACTTTTGCTTAATGTAAATCTTAACTGTTCCATTCGCTTAGTACAATATGTGTCGAGTTGAATTTTGTGCATTAAATCTGCTGATTCTGCAGTTAGGCATTTCCTTCAGAGAGGAGTGAGTCCATTAGTCTCTGTCATAAAGTCGCTCCATGCTGACAGCTTTTTTTATTTTATTTTATTTTATTTTTTTTACCCTGGGTCTGAGAGCACAATTCAAGCATTACGCCTCAGCAGAGAGTTTCTCTTTGTCAGAGGGCTGAACATGGATTTCTGCCTTGTGATATGCAGCATCGTATTGGTCTTTTGGAGCTCTCTTGAAGAAGCCACACTGAGGGGGAGGAAGAGCCGTGAATCATTACAGATGACAAACTGAATCAATACAGAATGTGCGGTCAATATGACATCCTCCCACAAACACCAGAGAAATGTATTTTCCTGTTACCATCATGTTAAATTCATCAATATCTATCATACTGAAATTGTTTTTAGCCAGTAGTAACTCTCTATTAATATTATGAAGGCAAACTCTTATAAGACGCTTGCATATTTTTGTATTTGTATAGCATGTAAAGTGACACGCAGAGTATATTTTGATGGTGTCTTTCTTTGCAATAAGGTGCATTTCTGCCTGAGCAGGACAGGACATAACATGCGGAGGGAAGTTCAAAAGTTCAAATCTTGATCCATCACAAAGTCCGGACAAATGAAAAAATTCCAGTCACTGGAACACAACCGTGGTGTCTTACGAAACAAAGTGATGTTTTGTGGGATGAGCTGCCAAAAATGCACCATGCTATCACTCATGTCAGACTGAAGTTTTAAGATACGTGAAACTGGGATTTCACTGTAAAAAGAGACAATAAAACATTTGTACAAATAATTAAATGGGGGTATGTTACAATATGGATAATCAACAAACAAGGTGAAAGAGATCATTTTATATTTAACTGTGACTTTAATACCTTTTCCACATCATTCAGTATCTTTTATTCTTTGTTTACAAACCAAAACCTCTATTTTTTGCTGCTACAATGACCCAATTTCCCCTTAGGGATCAACAAAGTTCATCTTATATGATCTTATGTAATGTGACCAGGCATGGACAGAGTTAACATGCAGATACCTTCGCTGTGAACTCACCTTCCAGAGCAGAAACACCAGCAAGGCCAACATCAAGATGCCAGCAAGAACAGCAACCAGTATGATCCACCAGGGAACGCCGCCGTACTGCGCGACGGTCTTCTCCGGGAACACCGTCACTCTCACCTGCAGTGAGCGTGGAAAACGGGAGGAGACGGTGATCAGGAGATTGAGTTTCACCAAAACAACTGGACTGCTGCAACTGTGGAGCCACTTACCTGAGTCTCAGCGTTTTTCAGGATCATATTTTTAGCAGGAGTGTCAAGCCTGAGCGATGCCTTCACAATTATATCAAGGTAGTTGTAAGACGCATAATTCTGTTAAAAACGAACAAAACAAAAACAGGTGGTCAGTTAAGATAATCACAAACAGGTCATGAGGTTTAATTCCAGGATACGACCAAACAGCGGTACGAAACGAGGACATGTGCCTGGAAATTTACCTCGATGAAGGTTGAGTTCCACAGACGGGATCTGAGTGCAATCACTGCTGTACTGTCTAAATCCTGTAGGGGGCACTTGATCACCACACATCTGGCATCATACCCGTTCCCGCACATCTAGGAAGGAGGAAAAAGAAGTCTGTCAGAGACACTGGCTGCTATTATGACATTTAAATCTCTCTCTCTGATAAGGTTCATAACAAAACTCACCAAAACTTTATGTTTTCTTTCCACTCGTGAAGAAATCCTGGCACCAGATGTTTTCCTCTCTCCGGTTTCTCGTTTTGTCCTGATCGCAGAGGACTCCTGAAAGCCCAGACATACTCATTACTTCAAACTGGAACTGAGAAGGACAAGGTTTCTACAAGCACATGAACATAAGGGGACAACAAACACTACCTGAATGTGTTTGAGAGAGTTGATCTCAGTTTCAGGGGAGCAGGGGACGTCCTCCAGGCCCGTGGTGGTGATCTTCACCAGGTACAGGAGCCACTTCCCGTCCACATTCTCTTTGGGCCACTGTATGTTCAGCGAGGCTGTGCCAAAGGACTTCAACGGCTTCCCCAAGTTGTTTATCTGGGGTGGGGCATGAGTCTGGTTATTTCATATACTCAACACTCTCACCTTGCTGTACCAGTAATGATACAATAATTATATGTAAAAGTAGGTCCGATGCTTGAACCTACCCTGAATTCATAATTAATCAAACTGCCAATCTCATCTTCTGTCTTTATGGCGCTCTCTCCTTTCACAGTGCCTCCGAAATAAACCTGGGAAGGTCTTGCTACCCTGAAAAAAACAATAAATAAACATAATTTTGCATTCTTATGTGATATTAATAAGCTATCAAAAAAATAGCTGCTTACTCTCGGGTACTTACCCTGTGACTGACAGCGACAGTTCAATGACCACTTTAGCCTTTGCTTTCACAGTGGCAATCTGCTCTTGGACACTGGTCCTAAAAAAGAAAAGACAATGTGATACCATATATTGAGTTATATCCATAGCCTCGTACCTGTAAAAAATATATATACAAAGCAATTTGTTGTTGAGCATGATGACACGCTGCATTGCCATTCCCTTTCACTTGCAGAGCACACGCCTGGCCTGAAAGCAGCGGCACTTACGTTTGCAGCTGAAGGTCAATGTCGATCTCTGTGGTGTCGAGGGGTATACCCACCGTGCTCAAGATGATGTAGAATGTAGCCTTGTGAAAGACAAATAAACATCTATCACCTTTAAAAGATCACATCAAGCACAACGAGCACAGTGAGGGCTGATGCTGAAGGCAAGTCCGTACCTCTGAGTCCCTCTTGAACGGATTCCCTAGCTCACAGTCTGCTTGAGAGCCGTTCTGATTGGCAATGCAGATGATTCGTTTTTCCTTCTGCAAAAGAGCACCTTGTAACATTACAGTGCCTGGATGTTGTCTAAGTTGTGAATCTGACAGTCAGAAGCACCATCTGTGCCTCTGCATCGCTGAAACGGTTTCACTTATGTTTTCATTTTTACCGTTGTTTTATGTGAGCGGAATCCAGAATAGGAGAGTGTGTCTGGAAACGTCCCCACGAGCTTTGCCTCATGGGCGTCGTCTCCGTTCTTGTTCTTCACCGTCACCTGCAGAGCCAGGTCCTTCTTCTGGTCATTCAAAGAAAACACAGGCACGCCGTTCTCGCTGCAGACAGAGCAAATATGAAGCAGCGTCACACGGTCAGGTTTAGGATGGTGGGGGGAAAAAAAGTAACTTATCATCTACACAGACTAGGTGAAGAAAAACATCCCTCCCTTTCTATTTCCCACCTAAGAAATAGAAAGACAGTTGTTTACATTGACACCCCCGTCCCAGTCGCGAGGGGACCAATAACCACCCAGCACATCATTCTCCTCCATATGAACTTGTGAAAACTGAGAATCTTACCCAAGCCACATCTTGCTCTCAGAATTTGTCTTACGTGAGCAAAACTGTCTCTGAACTCATGTGGCTTATACAATTTTAAATGTGTGTACTCACATGGGTAGTGGGGGGAAGACATCTTGGTTGTTTTCTTTGTAGCACAATTTGTACTGCAGCTGCAGGTTGCTCTGGCATATGTTGTCACTTCCACATCCCTCTTTTAAGAAGTTGACCTGCATTAATAACAAATAACAACAAAGTGTCACACATAATTTGGATGGCTATAAACAAGACTTTATCCTGTGCTTCATAATAATTGTTGTAGCCTGAGTCTTTACCTCAGTGACAACTTTACTGGCTTGCGAGGAGTCCAATATGGGCACAAGCTGAGGAAGAGCATTCTGTCTCTTCTGGCGTTTGGTACCCACAATTCCCACGGACACCTCGATGGGAATGCTGCGCAGTTTGTCCTTAATGTTGTCCTGAGTGAAGCAGAAGCAGAGCATAATGACTGCTTTTAAAGGTGCCCTATTATAGGAATTCATATTTTCCACCATTTAAATACATGCGTGGTCACAGTGCTTAAGAAAGACATTCCTAAAGTTTAACTTATCGAGTGGTTAAATTTGAAGTTTTTTACAGGAAGTTTTTGGTCTCAAGTCATTACATCACAGCTGCACTTGGTCTTGATTGGCTCCCCTCACTAAACCACTGATCATTTTTATCCAATCAGGCAGGAAAACGTTATGAGGACCATTATTCCTATCCTCAACTATAATGTATTTGTGAACAAAATCACAAAAGTTGAGCAATATGGGACATTTAAAGCTGTGTTCACTGAGACTGCAAATCATGTAAAATCAACCACAATACAAGTACAGTACATTGAATATGGACATACAGGAGATACAATAGGCTGTAGGTGTAGAGAACCACACCTCAGGCCCAAATCCCTAACCCAAAGCAGAGTAAACCCATCATCTATCGTGGTTGATTTCACACGGTCTGCAGCCAGAGTTTAGTGAGTGTAGCTTTTAGGTAAATGACAAAGATTTTATCTGTGGGGAAACCTCCTGTGGCAGACTGTCAAAATGTTCCTGCCTTGTGAACATCTCCAATGATCGGCTATTGATGCATCTGACTGACTATTGTGGCAATCTGAACGACGCCTTTTGAGGCATGTCAATCACAGTTTTCTATCGCACAAAGCATTTGTTTTTCTGTTGGCCGTGCAGCTTTCAGGACAGTAAAGCACGACTGGGGACCGGATTGGAGTTGGAAGTTGTCCTGCGGGTGTGTTTTAGCTTCACGACCAGTTACCTTCAGCTTCACTTTGGACTTGATGCATGCTTTCTTGTTCTGGCCACGGAGGTCCAGCGTGCCAGTGAACTCGTAGTCTTTGTCACTGCGGGACTTGTTCAGGAACATCACTCTGGACAGCAGCCCTTGTTTCCTTCGATCCTTCTCTGCCTCAAGAGAAAAGCTGATAGCTGTGGGGAAAAGGCATGTTAGAGAAGAAAACTGTACAGTCTTCAATGTGGGCAAAAAGAAATGGTGCTCACTCACTTAATTTTGGACTGTAAGACGCAGGGTTTGCTTTGTAGGTGAAGCATGCCTCCACAGTGAAACTATGGATAAGAAATGGATTATTATTCAATTATAACACGGGGAGTTTCAATTACGAGAGCCCATGAAATATTACAATACCTACCAAATGCTGTTTCCACAGGTTTTCTTTGTAAGGTCAATTTCCCTCGGAGTTATTTTGACATCCTTTTTGATGCTAATGACTGGCCGCGCTCTGAAAGAAAGGTTGTTAAATAAAGTCGTCATTGAAATCAGTGGGGTTTGAATTAAACTATAATAAGTGATGAGATAATTACCTGTAAATGAAAGCTGTGTCTGAGAGAGAGCCTATAGCCAGATCTGGGTAAGAGTTACTATCCAAGTCCATGTTTCCTGCCAGAGAGTATCCAAATAATCTTATGTTGTTTTGTCTTCCTGAAAGGATCTACAGCGGAGGAAAAAGACAATTATGTTTTTTGTGCACAATGTCAAACACTTTGATATCTCTCGGGGTTGGTTCTGGGTGGTCCAGGTTCAATGGTTGGGGCAGTATTTCTTGAGTTATAGGTCAGAACCCAAAATGGGTCTCCACACAACAACTTCTATGGTTTAATGAGCCCAGGTTCTAGGGCAAAACTAATTTAATTATACCAATAATGTGATAGTGTACTAATCTCCAGGAAAATACAGAGAAGGTAGGGTGCAAGGTCACTACTCATGGAGCCGGTCTAATAATAAGAATAAGAATAACTTTGTAGCTATCATGCTTCACGACTTAAAGAGAAGAAACCAATAAATACACAAATAGAACATACATAGACATGCATAAGGAAAGCTACAAGAGCTATTTGAAAGAAAAATGGCCGGTTTTCCACAAAGTTTGGCAAAAGGCACCAAAAAAATCCCACCTGTGCAGGCTTGGTGTTGATCCCTTGTGCCGAGCCATGATAAATGTAGACTTTTCCCGCCCCACCGTCATCATAGGGAGCTCCCACGGCAATGTCTGTAAGAGAGACCAGCTGGAGAAAATGGAAACTAACAGAGAAACTGTCCAGCGAGCAAATTAACCCAGAACACCTAAATTACCTTCGTAAGAGTCCCGATTTGTGTCTCCGATGTTCTCCACCGCCAGTCCGAACATCGAGTCTTTGGTTCCGTTCAGACGGACAGGAGTGATCTTGTCCCACCTGCCCGCCTGGTTGATATAGACATAAACAGCCCCTCCGACGTCCCCGTCCTTCATGAAGAACTGAGGAGCTCCAACAACGATGTCTTGCCATCTAGATCACAGAAGGAAAGGGAATCATTTAATATCAGAACCACACAAAAATGACATTACGACAAAATGATATCAGCAAAAAGGAGCTGTTTTGTGAGTCCTTTGAAAATTTTTCAAAGTTATCCATAAGAGATGTTGCCTACCCATCACCATTCAGGTCAACTACAGCCACATCATATCCGAAGGAAGAGGCGAGTCCCGGCCCCTGCAGAATGTACTCAGGGGAGAGTCGAGTGGAGGTTTCGCTTTCCTTCTTCAACAGCACCACGGCTCCGCTGTGATTGGATCTGGGCGCTCCAGCCACAATTGTTAAGCCACGGCTCTTGGTGATGCTGTGTCCCGAATCGAGGGAAAATCCTAAAGTGTGTGTGAGAAAGATTTTAGAACAAACCTTCCTTCAACTGAGAATACAGACCAGACATCTTTTTTAAACCAAAAATGATGAACAAAAAGAGTAAAAAGTGATATGAAACTGTGATGAAATGTCATGTTCAGTGAGTATTTCAACACAAAACCTATGAAAAAAAAACTCCACCTCTGTGCAGTGAAAATCAACTCATGACAGCTCTTTGTAATTAATGATGTGGGGAAAAAACCTTTTGTGAATTTAGCACCATGGAAATGGTGATGAAGTCCAAGGGTCACAAACCTACATAACTATTTGGTGAGACATGTAGAGTTCCCTATGTGTCGACCTGCAATGGAAGTTGACAGGTGACAACCTGATCAAAAACAGGAAACAGGGCCACACAGCACAGCTTACACAGTGTACCTGCCCCATTTACTTACATTTATTATATAGGAAAAAGTTAAAAAGGATCATTAAACTGTGTTAAAAACTGTTGCGCAGTAGGTTCCTGTTCTGCAGAACAACAGAAGATAAAAGCATTACATCACAATACAAAATCCATTACCGGACACCTACCCAGGTAGCTGTTGGCAGGCACAGGCACGAGGTCGGGGTCCAGCAGGTTCTCATCTCCAACTTCATAAGGGCCGTCATCATAAAATCCCATTTCTAGCAAAGTGTTGTTCTTCTGCTCTGCACGTACAACGCCTGGAGAGGTGGTGAGTGAAGGGAGGAGACAGGAAATGTTCATTAAGGGGGAAAATATCTGACACAGACAAAAGAAACAGGTAACACATCAGGCTGGGTGATGTGGTCGAAACTGAAATCAACATCGCAACACTCATAAGGATTTTCATCAATATCAGGTTATATTACTACACGAGTCCTGAATGCCAAATCACATATAATGATTAAATTAATGTTCAGCCTGTTGAACTGGATGGAGATGTTGGATGTGAGGGTTAGGGTTAGCTTTTCAGTAAAAAATGTGCGCAATATATCATAATCAAAATATTATCACACAATACAACTAGACTGAAAGACAAATTTACGATAATACTGAATTATCACCCAGCCCTAAAAAAACCCTTTGAAATATAATAATAATAATTGGGCTTACTGACAGAGTGAGAAGCTTAAAGTAAAATGATCAAAATACAAAAATGATTTCCCTGATAAATAAAAGCAGACTGACTGTGACTGATGAAAAATCCCAGGCAAATGCTTCCTTGGCCTCTAGATGAAGCTTAAATTAAAAAATAAAGTGCTGAGGCTTGCAGGACACCTTGGCTGCAACAACAGTGCATGACACATTCACTTTAGTGTTAACTGGGCTTCTGGTTAGTCAGGGTCACTCAGGGCTGACCTCTCCAGTTGTACGCTCCTGGTGCTCCAAACACCACGTAATGGTAGTCCTTGGTAAAGGTGGCAGCCAGACCCTGCTGGCAGGATCCAAACCTCTCGTGGCCCCTGGCTCTGCCCTCACAGAACTTCCAGTTGCCCCCGTCTTCATCGGAGGAGGTGTCGATGGTCAGGTCCTGACTCAGAACGTAGCATCGCCCTGTAATGTCACGGGACTCCTGGGCCGTGTTCACAAACAAGCGCCTCTGGTAGCGATGAGCACAGGTCTGAAAAAATAAAAACCGCAAGCGGGTTAAACCTCAGTGAGAACAGGACAAGGACACAAAGCTGCTGGTGATGACGTCTCAAAGCATGAGCTGACATCATGACTTACCACGATCTTCCCTCCAGGTCCCTGGCTCTGGACCGTCACCCCCATCCACTGGTTTTCCTTGTTCTCGATACGAATGTCCTCTTTGGAAATTTACCGAGGAAGACAAGAATTTTACAGCACGCTGGCATGAAATCAATTTCAAACTGATAACCTGATAAAGAACATGAAGAATGGCCCAGTTTACAATGAAGAAGGATGTTTTGAAGGATGTCGATAGGGTAAAAATCAATTTCCTCACCTTCATTATCAAATTCAATGCGCTCACAGTTATTGGATTGAGTGATTTCACATTTATAAAGGCCTCCTGTGATGTTGGCTCTCTGGTTGTGTAGAGCTCTGGCTCTGGGGGCACCGATCAACAGCCTGAACGAAAACAATACAGTCGCGGTGTTATTTAGATAAAAACAGTAATACAGCAATATTCCACCGTGAGTTATTCTGACAATTATGTCATTAATATGTGAAGTTCAGCGCACTCCAGGAGTTATTTTGGATTTCTGTGCAAAATGGTGAGTCTAGAAAGAAGCTTTTGCTCTTTGACACCAAAAACTGATATTGATGTTTTTCATAGCTGAAAAATATCAAACTCCACTGTTTGATGTGCTGTTGATATTGTGATGTCTCATCCTGTAAGTTGCCTATCATTATTACAAAAATACACCACCAAACAAGACATGAACCCAAAAATGGAAAGTGCATCTCCAGTAGCAGTTTTTCATAAACAGTGTTACTGTTTATGAGGATTTTTCTTTGATACTTATGTGCTTGCAATTGTCTTTTCACATATACTGTGACACAAGCTTATTTATTAATGCAACAGCGTGTTTGATGTAATCAGTAGTACAACTGTTACATCTGAAGCAATTAAAAATGACAGCTGCATTATAAGTTGTTGTCAAAATGTAGTAAACCTTCTGCTCCAAGCACCAAACATATGTACTATGGATTATATATTATCCCAAAACAGAAGACATAAGGCTCATTCTCTTCATGCAAGAGCCAGTGAACATGCCTTTGACTGTCATAAGCCCCTCAGAGCCAGGCAGCCGTCTGTTCGTCAGCCTGTGGAGTTTTATTGTGCTTTTAGTGGCGCTCAACAAGGCACTCAAAGGGCTATTTTGTGATAAGAAACAAAATACAAAACCCCACAGCGGGACAGTAGAGCACTGTCCTGACATTCTGCACAGGGCAAGGGAGCAGTGGAGCAGACACACTAATTTGGAGCTCGTTCAATAATGTAATTGTTCTGTACAACATTAGCTCACTAACCACAGCTTCTCCAAAACACCCAGTTTCTCACAGAAGGCTTGAGGGGGGAGATGTGTCTCTGGGCTGATTAATGTCAGCGGCCACCGGGATTAAACAGTCAACAACACTTCACTGAAGCTGCGGCCGTGGTGAAGCGCACTTGTGAAGTATTTTTCTTCATCAGGGTTTCAGGACTGGGCTGCACTTGGCAGTTGAGAAAATGAGGATGAATTTCAGTTGGGACAGCAGTGTGAAAGAGAGGTGAGAGAGAGGGGGAGCACCAAAACTTGTCTGGGTCACATTTTCCAGTCTGAACAGTTACAGCCACTAGTCACAGAGAGAATTTCCTTCAACAATGGACAAAGTCCCTGTCCTTGGTGACAATTTGCCAGTGTTTGAAGTGTGAAAAGAGGAAGGATGTCTGACAAAGAATTAAGGTCGTTTTTCTTTAAATATATAAAGAAGTGTGAGAAATGACCAGCCTAACACATTTGCCTGTAGGAATTTTCCCAAACGGCCGGAAGGAAATCCTCCCCACCCGATTCCTCTGCCCTACATGCTTCTTCAGTCCCTTCTGTTAGTTTGACATCTATTGATCTCGGGGACAGCGCTGCCGCTCTTCATTTGCTGAAGAAGGCCTCTCCTGAGGAGGTCTGCTGTAAGACTGAAGCCCAGAAACTCAAACTCTTCCCTTCAATCAACAGCCAGTGAAATGCAAATGAATACAAACAGAAGTCACTGCAAAATTCACTTTGATTTCACACTTGAGCCGCTGAGCTGATTCAGCCCAACATGCCTTATGAGGTGACAACAGCAGCTGAAGACGTACTACAAAGTCATAATTACTGAGACATGATAGGGGCTGAGAGGACGAGAGATATTAGACAAAATATTTTGGGAGGATTTGATCCTTGTCCAGGCTACTATTTCTGGGCTACATTTTGTCTCTTTTGCATCTCAATCACAAAATTCACAGGGCCACGTACAGGAAAGCAACACGTACATGCAGAGCTTGTAACATATGTAAAGAAAAGGAAAACAGCCGCCAAGTTAACAGCAGGGCTACTCAGTACAGTGACAGTTGTAGAATGTAGCAAGTAGCCGAAATGTAACACTGACATTTACACGCAATACTCCAGCCATTTGGATCCTCACTCTAGCGGACGTATGAACAGGCTTTTCAATTTGCAGAAAGCTGAATTGTTCATGGATATTTTTGTTTTCACTGAAATTATTAAAACCTTAAGACTGAAAGGTTAATCTGTGTGAAACTGACAAAACAGAGGCCAGAATATGTTCCCCCAGCATGTAAATTTTACAGCACAGCCGGAAATATAATACTCAAAGCAACACCCAACCCTTTTGACAAGAGCGTAATTACGTATGTGACAGTGAAGAAGTGAAGGAAGCTGCAGGCTATTCTCTCTGCCAGGACAGTCACCTGCCAACAGCGAGCGCAGAGGAAGACAACTGGCGCTCCAGAGCCGGTGTGAAGCCACGGCACATCATGCAGCACGTCTTTCACTGCAGTGTAAATGGGGATGGACAGTGACCGGTGTGGGTGCACACAGTGACCTCACTGCTCTTTGTTCACAGATGTGCTCCAGCGCTCCCACAGCTGTGCACTCAAAGCCACCGGAGCCACTGCAGCTGTTCTAACTGTTTCAGTTTACACACACACTTTGTTTGCCGCTGACCTTTGATTGGCTGCTTACACGTCACTGAAAGAATTAGGCATGAACTTTCAAAGCTCAACGTCACCTGAAAGATCAAGTGAAAAAGGCTTAAAGCAGCCACATGCAGCTTGTCAATCCACCTGATTGACGTATTTGTATGTGTTAAAGAACCTGTTCCTGTGTCAAACTCGCACAATGATGATGTTTAGTTTGCCTGGAATGTCTCCAGTGATTACAAAAAAAAAAAACTGCTGCATTGAATCTATCAGGTTACAAATGCACAGATGGCCTGGCATGTCCATTCAAATGGCCTTTTCTCTGGTTTCATCGGGAGTATGTTATAACCACATCATTAACTCAACAGATTTCTCATGGAAGAGGTATCCAGTTCACTGGTGCTAAGAGCGCACAATATGTTCCCTCATATGGCCAAACCTATATGTTGACAAGGAAGGCACCATAAATAACCCCGAAAACAACAGCGTCACGTTTAATCTGAGTTGTGTTTTCCATGAAGCCATTAAAGAAAAAGAGGTACCGTTACATCATGGGCTTGAGCATCACAACAACAGAACACTTTCATCATCGCAGATTTCCTTTTCAAGTGCACACAGACAGGAGCGGTGAAGCCTGGAAGACTTGGAGACATCACAGGCGCTGGCTTACCCAATCAGCAGGCTGTTTAACTAGAAAGGAGGGACGGGGTTTGACTGTAGCAACAATTGCAGTGTAAAATCACACTGCAATTGTTTTGACAGAAATTGTGGCCACGATACGATTCATGATTTTAGTGGGAATTGTACTTGTTGTAATTTTCATTTTCACTGAAAAAAAGTAAAATGATGATGGGATTTTTCTTCTGGAGTCGGTACCAAATAGGTTTTGCAGGCCAGCACCACAGTACTTGATAATGGTAGTGTGTCAAATTGAACCTTTATCAAAAATTGCAGCGTGTGGGATTTGGATATTGCCATTATGCCATTTCAATAAGATTTCAAATCATTTTTCAGTCCTATTTGACTGGAGAGGGAAAGAACCTATTTGGTCACACATTTTTCACCGAGCAAGTGGACCGACTGTAAGTTGCATCACTCAGAAAAAATGCGCAGAACTGTAATCCTCCATCTACTATCTTAATATGTGATTTCATGCATTACAATTAGGTTTATGACTGAATTTGCATGTAGGATTTTTAATTACGCTTATATTCAAAAACATTTCTCCACACAAAGGAGCAAAAGAGAATGACTGAGTGTGTTTTGCTGTTTGTTTTGCTGACTTGTGGCTCCCTGAGCTCTGTAATTAGATACCTGGTTAATGTGGCTTGTAGCTCCGCGTTAGCCAGGGCTGTTCATTACCTACTTGTGCGCTCAACTGAGCTTTCACTTGGTCGGCTGATTATCTCAGGGTCACATGAGGATTTAGAATTGAGATCATGGCCGAGCAGGGGGGAATTGCTGTTGTTTCCATACTTTCCTGAATCACAATAACGTGCGGTCTAGACGGTGCAGAGCGTTTCAGTTTTTCAGTCTCAGGTTGTTTTCACACAAGGTAGGACAGAGGATAATAATAACCTTATTGGGACAGACACACAGTAAAGTTCTCTAGGTAAAGGATAGCTTCACTCAGTGTTAAATTTTACTGGTCATCTTTAACAGCTCGGACTAAAAATAACATATATGATGAAAAAATATGTTGTTGTTTTTTTTCTATTCTGTCCACATCCTGGAAGAAGCCAACTTTGTCCTAAACGTGTATATGTGAGGCCCATGTGTGCAGAATCTGTGCCAGAATTAGGGCAGCTTTCTCATACATCAGCTTGTCTGTCAAGCTTGGCGAATCTTTGCTCTCCTCGGATTTTATTGGCTGAGCTCCAGCTATCAGACCATTGTCAAATTCCAAGCCTCTGTTTGCCCCACAAATATTGCTCAGTTCCACTACCTTTTCTCGTTTAAAAGACCTGTCACCTGTTACTGCTTCTGTTTAGCATGAATCTTCAGCAAATAATGATGTGCACAAGAGGGCCTTTGTTGAAACTACACTTCAAAGACGGCTTCCAACTTTTCAGGACTTATCTCACAGTGCATTCAGCACACCAGGAGCTACCTTTTCACGGGGGTCTAACAGTAACCAAAACACCATCCAGATTAAATTCCATCCATATCTGTGCTTCTCAACATGCTGCTGCAGTGTCCCGTGGCTGCCAACCAGTGTGTGGCAGCTTGTTGAGCCTCTGCCTGGTCACAGGCTTTGACATGCAGCTTCCACCCCCCACTGTAAGCAACAGAAACCCCCGCCTCACTCACAGGGATGGATGGTCACAGACTGGCTCATTGCACTGACAACAACTTTTGTGCCCCCTCAGGGCCGGCCAAAGGAAATGATTCAGCTTGTGCATGGATAACCCCCTATCCTATTCATCATCAGGCATTCCTCAGATGCCATGTTGGAGAAAAATGTTTTAAAAAATTTCACTGTGAAAGCCTCCCCGCTTTTACCATGGCACAAGCTGGAAAACACTCGGGCCTGGTTGACTTGTGTAGGTTACATGTGAATGTTTGCCTTAAACGTGTGCCAGCTGAGTGGCAGGAAGACATCAGAAAACTCGCCTTTGATACTCAGTTAAGTCACATTTGCAGAGTGAATACTTACCCCTGTTAAAATGCTGTTAAAAATCAAACTCCACTACATGCAGTTTTGTACTGTAGGAACACTCCCACTAAGTAATTTGTTAGAGGAGCTTTAGAGCTCCAGATTAAACATTAACACATCATGCTACAAGATATTAAAAGAGGGGGGAAAAGAATAAAATGCAGAAAATGAAAGGGTAGTAAAGTAAGATTTAAGAGTAAAGGAAAAGTTCAGATACTACCTAGCTATCCTCTGAGTTGTCCCTTACTTTGCCAGAGCGGCTGACCTTATACATTTACATGACAATTAAAACAATTGTTGATTCACTTGTCCTTTCACTGCCTCCCATTTCATATTCAAGGGGTCCTCCGGCCTGTGTGATGCGCTCGCAGGGAGGCAGAGAAATAAAACAATAACATGCACCATTTGTAAAGTGGCACAGCTCTTTAGTTGCTGCCACACAGTGAATCTCATACATGGCAACAACGCCTGGCATCAGGGCCAGTTGGTGAAAACAATTCATGGCTGTTGCCAAGGCAGAGCATAAGGTAGAGGGTGAAAATGAGCTGCTGTCCCATCGAAACAGGCTCTGCCCTCTGCAGCACAGTCTCATGCAAAGTATATGTGTATACAAATTTTAACAGAATAGGTTCTCTTAGGGTTATATCACAGACTAGGAGTTCTAGTCATTATTATGGCTATGAAGCAACAGGTTTTGTCGCTAATATGAGAGATTAAGCGGCTCAACCTCAGCCCCGGACAGCAGGCAGGCTGTAAAAAGTGAACCTGCCCCGTCAGGTGCTTTCATGTAACGGAGACTCACAGTCACACACACACGCACACACACACTTTAAGACTGAGCTGCAGTAACAAGGGAAGCGAAACAAAGAGAGAGCAATAAAATAGGGCAACTAAAAGTATCACTCACATTCTTTTATCTGGTTTTAGCTGCCGATGCATGGCGAGGGAGAAGCCGAACAGACTCCCCGGCTCTCCCTCTTTCCTGATAACATGACTGGTGTCAAGGTTGAAGGCAGATGTGAAGGTTGAGTCCAGTAAAAATAAAAGTGCTACATAAACAGCCGAGGGTCTCCTTAGCAGCAGCATCGCCGTGCGGCCCAAAACTAGTCCCTGTAGTCCCAAGATGTGCCACAGTGACCCCGCTGCTCCTCTCTGCTCGGTGCTGCTGGTCACTACTGAACACTGCCCTGCTTCCCGGGCGGACTCCGCTCCCGCTGCACAGCGCCCCCTGCGGCGTCCCGGGGCGGTGCACCACCAGCCTTGATGGGCTTCAGAGCGCACAGGTGCCGCTACAGCTAAAACACACCCAGAAAAAAGTTAAGGCTGATATAGATACACTATGATGTGCTCTCCCCCACACACAAAACAATTATGATAATCCTGCGATATTTTAGAGAAGATACTATGAGAACATCAGAGCAAAACCATAAACCCATACTGGAACTTACAACTAAAATGCACACAGGGCTATCAGCCTTCCCAATACACATTTCATATGCATTCCAGTCTTTGTTTGTTTTTGGGGTTTTTTTCTTAATCCAGCGGTCAAATTTCTTCTTTACTTTTTCTGTGCAGTATTTGGAAAGTCTAAGACACCACAAAGACCAAAATGTTATGTGATGAACTCTGTATTTATGTTTGTTTGTCTGACTTACATCCTCCAGCAGCTTATTTTCTGATGTACATGCATTTATTTATTTATTTTACTTTACTGTAACATTGATCTTGGCCATCTTTTATTGCCTGCCATTAAGTTACAATGTTGTTGCTTTGTTTTCTTATTTACACACCCTGCCCCATAATATAAGTGGTGAATACATGCATGCATAGGGAAGTATCATGAACAAGGGCACATCGATGAAGATCTACAGGCTTTTTTAGTCGGCTGGAGGAAGATACACACTTAGTCTGGTGTGTAACCCAGCTTAGCAAATAAACCTCCCAAATCCAAACAGACAATGAGACAAGCAGCAGGAGCACACTGATACACTGAATGCCTGTGAAAGGTTTGAAATTTGAAAGAGTGTTTCAGGATTTAGTGGGAAAACCCTGGAGGTGTTGTGTGATTGAAAGAAGCCTGTGAGAATTAATTACTGCTTTCTGGGCAGGGGCAATACATTATGGTTTTTGGGGGGGTTGATCATCCATCCAAGAAAATAGGAATAAAATATTTATGCACGCTTTCATTAATAACATCTGCCAAGTGATCAAACAGTCACCATGTTCATGAATAAATAATGACTTCTCAAAGATGTGGTTTCTGTGTTCATGATGGTAACTTTTCTGACTGTGTTGAGGAGAGGGCTTTGAGGAACCAGCGTCCCTTTCAAACAGCAAGCCGTTCGGTTGTCTTCACACCCCTGCATGTCTATGTTGTCATGTGAAAATCTCACAGCTACTACTGAAGTTCCCGTTCTTGCCTCGGATGAAAGATTACTTGCTGAGAAAATTTTATGACCTTTGAGGCTTGAAATTCTTTTCAAAAGAAGTGGAATGAACGCGGCTGAATGACGTTTTTCTTCATTTCTGAAAAGCTGGCATTTTGGAGATGCACGCTTTTCATGCAGCCGCGGTGACATGTG